>SZYD01000076.1:0-36555 GCA_009363875.1 Mikania micrantha | reverse complement strand
TTTTCCTACAACTTCTGATGAGACACTCTGGCTTATCAGAAGCCTTGCATCATTCTCTCCAGTGCCATGCCCATCTGACTCAAGCAGCTTTAAATTTAATTCATTAGAAACTTTTTCATCCGGTTTAATCTCAATTAAAACAATATCCTCATTTGTTTCACCCTGAAGGATATTTGTACATCCAACAGAATAAGAATATGTTTCAATATCCATGGTGTCAGATTCAGATTTACATGCACTTGACTCACATTCAGATGTATCTTCAGCATCAGATATTTCTGAAGATTTGGTGGATTGGTATACACTGTCCCCTTCAAACTCACATTCATAAATTTTTTGGTGTATAATTAGCTGGGGGGCAGTGTGATTGTATCCAATACCAAACCTCACATTTGATGCTGTTTGTTTGTTTAACAACATCTCAAACCCCTTACAGGACTCAACCCATTTTTCACAATCTACTTGGGTTGTTGCAAGTGTTTGTTTCAGATCATTATGTTTTACAAGCATGACTTCCACCCTAGCCTTTTTTCAGATAACTGACACTTGAGCTTATAAATTTCAGACTCTTTTTCATTTAAAACTTTCTCAAATTCAGTTTTTTTTCTTAGCCACAGCCTTTTCTAACTCAAATTTCTCATTAATTAATTCACATTTATTTCTCTGATGGAAGCAAATGCAGAAATACATGATTCTGAACACAACTTAGCTTTTGATTCAGATGATACCTGTGAAGTTGAAGGAGTTGGGCATGAGGTTTCATTTGAATCTATAGCCATCAAAGCAAGATTCCCGAATGGGTTGTCTCCACCATGTAGACCAGCTCCAGAAAACAGCTGTTCATTGAAATCAGATAAGTCAGTCACTGCTAAAACTGCTCCAATCAGCGACACCTGGGGTGAAGAAGCTTTGATGTAGTTGTTGAGGTTGTAGATTGGTTTGAGATTGGCTAGATTCAGGAAGAGCAGGAGGTTGTTGAGTTGTGAGTGCTTGATTTTGTGTGGGTTGTTGGGCATATAGAAGCAGGGGTATGGATTAGGCATGGGACTTTGTGATTCAAAATGAGCTGGATAGAATTGTTGTTGACCAGATCCAGAAGATTGTTGCCCTTTGTTTTGTGTGTTGTTGCTAGGAAAGGTCACAAAGGGTGCAGAAGAACTAGATGCAGTGGATTTTCACTCTCTTGCAAAATGTCCAAGTTTGTGACATTTATGACATCTCAACTTCCCTTTGTCAAAACCAACCTTGGTTTTGCCAGTTAATCCGGGGAATTTTCTTCCAGTTCTTTTATAGAATTTTTGAGATCTGATGTTTATCATTGCCATCTGACTTAATATATCCATCTCCTCCAGATCATCATCTGGGATTCCCTTCAAATCATCCATCACAAAGCACCAATTGTCTCCATATGTACCTGCATTACCATCAACTCCCACAAAAGCATGTTCAGCACTATTAGTAGAGAAATCAATATGTTCATCATAAGAACACTCAGACACAGCATACTCTGACTCTTGACCTATCAAGGCAGTATTGCCAGGAATGAAGTCATCAGTGAGCTTGCCAGATGAAGACAACTTTCTCTTCTGTTCTACCTCTCTATCAAAAGTTAAAAGTTTCCCATGGAGTTGGGTGAGAGATAGATTCTCTAGATTTGCATTAGAGCGTAAAACAATAGTATAAGTGTTCCATCTCTCAGGCAATGATCTAAGAAATCTGTTGTTCATCTGACAATTGGTATACTCCTGCTTAACCATTTTTAATTCAGAAATTAGGCAGGAGAACCGCTCAAACTGCTGAGTCAGTGACTCACCCTTTCTATGAGAGAATGTCTCATACTGTTGAGTGAGGATTTCTCTAGTATTTGCTAAGACCTCATCGGTTCCACCGAATTGCTCTTTCAGTGCAACCCAGAGATCATGAGCAGTATCGTGATGCATCAAGCCTGAGTAAATTTCATTAGGCAGGGCCATAGCCAGAATACCATGAGCTTTTGCATCAATCTCAAACAATTTTATATCCTCATCCGAATACATATCGGATGGTTTCGGAATCATCGTTTTAGTTTCAGGATCACTAATCATGGGTTTGTATGGACCATGCACCACAGATTTCCAACATCCTGCACTATTGATTGACAGGTGATGTAGCATTCTACGTTGCCAAATGTTGTACTCACTCCGAACCAGCATCGGAGGCTTGGTTGCGGAGCCTATGTTATGCGGATCATTGTTTGGAGTCATCATAATCTCAGATTCAATCAATTTCAACTCAATTCAAATGAATTAGACACAAACTCAACAAATTGATTCAAACAAATCGATGTTGAAAAACAAATCAACAGAAGTTATCAGAAAACTTCAAACTATAACCAGTTCTTACTAATCAGCTAATTCGATCAAACGGAGAACTGAAATGAGCAGTTTTAGAGATCAATTGTTTAATTGATCAGTGATTAACCTGCTCTGATACCAATTGTAGGATCAGGTGTTCTCAGTTTGATCAGTATTAGGTTATAGCAGCGGAATTCAGAGATGAATTACCATAAGAATTAGCAAGAACACTTGAATATCAATAAAACAGTAAAGAACAGTTATAGAGAGAGAAGTTTCTGCAAAAGGAATAATTTCATTCAATTCACTAACTTCAGCACCGATTACACAATGTCAACTGTCCTTTTTTAGGAACAGTGACGTCTGATGATGTCACTTGACAGTGACATCAAACAGACTTGTTACAACAACTAAACATAAAGAAACTACTGAAGATGTCTACAAAGTCTGAAGACATCTTCTTACAAAGACTGACTAAATACAACTACTGAAAGTAAACTACTGAAGAGTAAAAACATCACAACATCTGAAGACTAACACTTCAGCCGTTGTGATCAACTTCAGATCTTGTATCTTCAGATCTTGTATAACATGAGTTGGTCTTCAGCTGTTGTGTTCTTCTTCAGTTGTTGTGTGCCTGTGGGACTTAAAGGTTTTTTTGATCAGGCTCATTGGTTCTTTTGGACCAACAAAGTGTTGATCACCCATCTGTTGGGCAGAAGTTGGAGAAAGCCGACTGACTGGCCCAGAACTTGTGCACTGAGAAAATCGTGCAGATACGCAAAAGAATGGCAGCAGCTCAGGATAGACAGAAAAGCCACGCTGACAAGCGACGCAAACCGTTGGAATTCCAGGTGGGAGACAGAGTGCTACTCAAGGTCTCGTCCTGGAAGGGAGCCATTCAGTTTGGCAAAAGAGGTAAGCTAAATCCTCGCTATATTGGACCTTTTGAGATCACCAAACGAATAGGCCCTGTGGCCTACGAGCTAAACCTGCCAAACGAGCTGAGCAGTGTACACACCGTATTTCACGTCTCGAACCTCAAAAAGTGTTTATCTGATGAGACACTTCTCATTCCTCTTGAGGAGATACAGATCGACGAACAATTAAACTTCGTTGAGGAACCGGTGGAGATTATGGATCGGGAAATCAATAAGCTTAAGCTCAGCAAAATACCTATTGTGAAAGTGTGATATAATTCGCGACGTGGACCAGAATTCACGTGGGAGCGAGAAGATCAGATAAAACAGAAATACCCACACCTGCTCGCGGAATAGATAAACACTGGCAACGCAAGCTGAATTTCGGGACGAAATTCTTTCTAACAAGGGGATGATGTGACACCCCGTAAATTCCAGGTCAGCAATTTATTTATTTAAATGATTACTTAAATGAATTTTCTACACGTGGCACTAGAATTAGTTTAATTTAGTGTGACACGTGGCACAACGGTACAAACACTAGCACACTACAAGATAATTCCAAGAATTATCAAGAAACCGCACACACGTGTCAAATCACACGAACGTTGGTGAACGTTTAGCACATCGTGTAACAAAACACTCGAAACATCACAAAACACTCGAACATTGAACTTGGAAGTTCAAACGAGGCCAAACGATAGTTCGTAAGCGTGAAAACGGTGACGAACGGATCAAACTAGTGAAAATGGGCCTATTGGGCTCTTCAGGGACCCGTCGCGGTACACGAAGGCCCATCAGGAACCCTCTTGGAGACACACGAAGGACGGGCGGGGAGTTTGAATCCCGAAATTTTTCGCGGTACATGGAAGGAATCTGGAGCCCTCTCCGCGGTACGCGACGACATCCAGACGCCAAATCTTTATAAAACCAAGACAAATCATGCCCGTTAGGCGCAAAATATTCCCACTCGGGATATTTCAGGATCATGGATAGTTTGAGGATATTTATTATTACTAACGATTATTCCTATTTCATAACATATATTGCGAGATTTCAGGAATTGACATGTTGTCATATGGCTGGCCCTAATATCACGGAAGCACGCGTCAACTAATTCAATTTGAAAGAGGAATCTAAGAGAGATTTGCGTATCAACTTGAATCAGTCCCCCACGATTGGAAAGTACCGGTATAGTCGGAACTACCTTATGAACGTTGTTAAACGTCCTTTTTTAGATTCTTTGTATATATACCGAGGTGATTGATCGATATAGGACACTGGCTACTTAAGGAACGCACAACACTCACACAAAGCTGATTTGGCTGTTTAGAATCAATCAACTTACGCTCTTAGTTTGTATTGAATTATTTGATTTATTAATAAAATTAGGCAGGGTGACATTTGTCACCTCCCGAGGTTTTTATGCCGGCAATCCTAAGGGATTAAGGGTTTTTCCTCGTATAAATCTCGTGTGTATTGCTATTTTTCTGTTTGATATATTCAAATATCCTCAGTGATATTCGGGGATATCCTGAACATATAATCAATATACTGAATATATTGGCTTGTTAAACACAATACCCCACTTTTCTAATTCGGTTTTGCTAAAAGTTAAGCTTGTTAATTTTTACCCGAAACAATTTGGCGCTCATCGTGGGGCAAAATTGTGTTTTTTATAATTAAAACCTTGTTTAAGGGCATTTTCATAAGGAATATATCGAAAAATGGATTCACAACCGAGATCAACTACTTCTACTATTGCTGCTTCTACTACTAATGTTTCCTCGCAGATTCATGTTTTCATAAAGAAGACAGATAATTCTGGAAAGAAGACCACTCCAATAGTTCAACAGGTTCAGCAACAAATGATAGATCAACAACGAATGAATCAAAGACTTCTCAGGGAAATGGAGAATTTGAAGGCTAAAAAGAACAAGCAGCCGGAAGCCACCTCTCCAATAGTTCTAAGGATCCTTTATTTTGGAACATCAGGAAAGACCGGAAACCACTTTGGAGACTTTATCCTTATGCAGACTAGTATCGAAACTTCTTCAGGATCCCAAGATCTGGGGATATGTCGAGATAATATCTTTATCCCCAGAACATCACTCCCTTCACCATTTACTGGTAACACTTACAATCATTCTCCATCAGATACTGCTAACTTTGGTTCATCTCAGGAAACAGGAATATCCCCTCAAGTGGCCAATGAAATCAAACCTATCCCGGAAGTACCAACAATCACTCACAGGATATCCAGATTCGCTCCACCAATTTGTGATGCCGAAATCCCAAAGAGATTCCAAACTCCTACCATGAAACTATATGATGGATGTCACACCCCAAATTTCAACTAACGGAATTATACCGTTTGGGACGTGACAAACCAGGATCTCAGATCATTAGACATAGCTAAGACCTCTTTATGCTTTTCAAATATAACTTTGGTCTTAATTGAAAATTTCTGAGTTTAAAACATTGCGGAAGCATTTGTAAAAAGTAAAACAGTTCAATGTTTGCAAAATGTAAATTACAATGATAATGTCTCAAATGTTCAAATTCAAATCCAAAAACAACTGTAATGTATAGTATGCATGAGACTCGATCTCCTAGTCCATGCCTGCTTGTTCTTGTACCTTAACGTCCTGAGAAAACATGTAAATCAAGTCAACACAAAGGTTGGTGCATACACAGGTTTGTTTAATCATAAATGTTTGAAACAACTGTTTGAACGAAATGTTTGCAGATAACATAATCACACATGCATAGTCATGATAGCTAGTCATTTGTACTAATTACATAAGCGGTCGACACCGAAGCTGACTGTTAGAATGTAATTTGCCTTTTCCACTATTGTCTAGCACAAACAATAGTAATGTGAATTGGCTAGTCAAACACTTGCGTAGACCTACAATCTACCAAGTGAGGTTTGTCAAACCTAATAGATCTATTTCCAACTACCACGCTTTGCACTACGGCAAACTAAACGGTTCGATATGTAAGGACTTGTAATGCTATGTTCGCACTTAATGTAAACAGCTAACTCATGCAAGTGATATGTATCTAAAATGTTTGTTGCACATGTTTTCTCTCCCAAAACAGTTAAAATAAGAAAAGGGGCCGTGTACGCACCTATGATAGCAAACAGAATGATCAACACACGTGAAATCGCGTTGATAATCCTCTACGAAGAATCGGTGTTTAAACAATAACGTTGTGTTATTCGGGATGTCGATTTATGTTTGAAATCACATACATGTCAACACACGTATGTTAGATTGTTAAAACTGTGTATCTATAAGTACGCGTGCCATTAAAAATCGTTTAATTAAATCATATAATCATATATGATTTTATTTAAATAAGCGTAATTATACGCGATTACGTTTTCGGCTAAAATATAAATTTTATTATTTCAGGTTGTTCGTATTCTCATTACGGTTCCAACGCAACTCGAACGGATCGAATCGGAGTTAAAATGAAGAAATTATGTTTAAAATACAAAAATTTGTTTTAATCTCAAAAACTGTTGAAGGCCGGGTTCGAACCCGTGACCTACAACCCAACACACACACACACACACACACTCTACCATCTCATCTAATTCTGATTTCATTAACAGACCATGGTTTTTAATTGTTTTAAGCCCAATCGGCCCACTAACCCTTTTGTTAATCATAACCGAACCATTAACCTCTCAATTGACCCTGATTTCGAACCCAATCAGTTCCAAAACCATAGGGGTTTTGTTTCAATAATCAAATCGAACCTAAGTGTTGTTTTAATTCGATGTATCATCAATTCCAAACCTCAAAATGAGATAAAATTTGAATTCAAACGTATGCATCAAACCCATTATCCAATTGCATCGAATTCGTTTATTTTAAACTGAACTTTCATAGGATTTTCATCAAACTAAACATTTCGATGGCTTCTGTGTCATTTAATTCGATTTTCCCCTTCGATTACATCAAAAACCCCAAAACAGTTTAACCCGAAAACCCTAATTATGGATTATGTTAAATTCGGTGTTAGAACTCGAAATTAACAGAGGGTTTTCCTTACATGATAGATTCCTAACCTATCTGTAGCGTTTAATCTGATTTTTATGCTCATTCGAATAGAAATCCCCAAAACCTTTTGTGTTAAGAACCCTAGAACTAGATATCATTCAATTCATTCTTGTTTGGAAAACTTAACATAGGGTTTATGTTAATCGGCCCTTTCTGAAACTGTGTATACCATTTAATTTCATTTTTGTATTCATTTGAATCAAAATCCCCAAATGCGTTTTTAAGATAAACCCTAGAAATCGAAATCATTAGATTCGTGTTTGTTTTATGAAGTTGGCATATGGGTTAGCTTAGTCGAAGGTTTCTGAAACTAAATGATGTTATTTGATTTAACGTTTAAACCCATTTCGACCGAATCCCCCAAAACCGTTTTTAAGATGAACCCTAGAACTAGAGTTCATACAATTCGATGTTAAAAGCTGAAATTAACATGGGGATACTCTTAGTCGGCCATTTTAGGCTGTGCAGGGATGATTTATTACCGGGTTTGATGTCAACTTGATGAAGATCGACTAAAGCTTGAGTTTCGGCAATCCACACGATCGGATTCTTCTTCCAGAGGCTTGTTGCTTCGAATTTTCGTATGCTAACCACTCTAAAGGTGCCGACTAGAGTCTCTGTATGTTTGATTTCGTGAATTATGATTCAATTTTGTGATTTTGATGCCTCTTGAAACGGTTACGACTTTTCATCATCATTTGAGTTAAATTCGAATGTTTAACTGATTATTAATGAGTTGTAACGATTAATCATCATTAATATGATGATTATTACTAGTTTACTTCGTTTAATTTTTAAATTATAACACAATTTCGAGTTTAAGTGTGATTTTTAGACGAATTTTGACTTTTAAAAGTCAAAATTGAGTATTTCTTTTAATTACATGCTTACTCCTTAATATTTAAGTGTTTATACACTTGTTTTGTTCGATTATAACCCTTGTAGTTCGTTTTTGTTCAATTTCGTATCATTTCAGTTAATTTTTGTTAACCGAATTATCCCGAAATTATTGGATTGTCACATCATCCCCTTGTTGAAGGAATTTTTCGTCCCGAAAATTGTTAAATGTTAGAAGTAGTTAGGAAACTACTTGTGAATTCAAATTGTGCGTGCTAGTGCGATGTCTGATCATTCTGTGTGCTTGTGTGTACTCACACACAAAACCCAATGTTTGCAACATCACAGCTAAGTGTAATCGTTCTATGTAACTGTTTGCGTGCACACTAGTTAGTACACCTAACTGTGAATGTTTGTGTTTGATCATACTGTGTTATGTAATCTTGCACATAACAAGTGTTCGCAACTATTTGTACTATGTACCCTTGCACATAGCAAATGTTTGAAACTAATCATGTATGTACTACCATAACATGTAACATATGAAATGTAGCACATAAAATGTAATGTAGGACAAATTTTGTAACAAAACCAATTGCATAAAGTGTTTGTGCTTACAGTTTGAAATATGAAGTGTTGATGTATGAAGCATCACATCATCCCCTTGTTGAAGGAAATTTCGTCCCAAAATTTAACGTGTTTTCACAGTGTTTGCAGTTGTTGTTTTGAACAGATGAGGATACTTCTTCATCATTTGATCTTCTCTTTCCCATGTGAATTCAGGTCCACGTCTTGAATTCCCCCGGACTTTGACTATCGGAATCTTGCTTTGTTTGAGTTGTTTGACCTCCCGGTCCATGATTTCAACTGGTTCTTCAATGAACCGTAACTGTTCGTCTACTTGTATTTCTTCCAGTGGTACAATCAATGTCTCGTCAGAAAGACATTTCTTCAAGTTTGAAACATGAAAGACATCATGAACTCCGCTGAGTTCATCCGGTAATTTGAGTTGATACGCAACCGGACCAATCCTTTTTAGGATCTCAAAAGGTCCTACGTAGCGTGGGCTAAGCTTCCCGCGCTTGCCGAATCGTATCACACCTTTAGAAGAACTCGGTCTCCTACTTGAAATTCCAACGGCTTGCGACGTTTGTCAGCGTAACTCTTTTGTCGATCCCGAGCCACTGCCATACGGTTCCGGATTTGTACAATCTTCTCAGTCCTTTCGTGCACTAGTTCAGGACCTGCTATCTGACTGTCACCAATTTCAGCCCAACAAACCGGTGAACGACATTTGAGACCGTATAAAGCTTCAAACGGTGCCGCTTGAATACTTGTATGATAACTGTTGTTGTCAGAGAATTCCACTAACGGTAAGTGGTTTTCCCAGCTGTCACCAAAATCAATGACACAAGCTTGTAACATATCCTCGAGCGTTTGGATTGTACGTTCACTTTGACCGTCGGTTTGCGGATGATAGGCAGTACTCATGTCTAAATGAGTTCCCAATGACTTATGGAGAGATTTCCAAAAGTTTGAAGTGAATCGGGCATCCCGATCTGATATGATGGAAATTGGTACGCCATGTCGTGCTACCACTTCCTTGATGTAAATGCGAGTCAGTTTCTCCATTTTGTCAGTTTCCTTGATTGCTTAGAAATGTGCAGATTTCGTTAATCGATCGACAATTACCGATATCGTATCACAACCACTTGGTGTACGGGGTAACTTGGTAATGAAATCCATCGAAATCTGTTCCCATTTCCACATCGGTATTTCTGGTTGTTGCAGTAAACCAGATGGTTTCTGATATTCAACTTTGACTTTAGAACAAGTCAAACATTTGCTAACGTACCTAGCAATGTCGGCTTTCATGTGAGGCCACCAATACAGTGCCTTCAAGTCATGATACATCTTGTCTGATCTCGAATGGACTGAATATCTGGATTTGTGCGCTTCATCCATCACGAGTTCCCTTACACCACCATGCAAAGGTATCCACAGTCGATTAATGAAATAACGAGTTCCATCAGGCTTGACATCCAATTGTGTTTCCATCCCTCGTAAGGATTCCTGTACCAAGTTATCCTTTTCTAAGGCTTCAAGCTGAGCACTGCGTACCTTGTCAGGTAAGTCAGTATGTATCGTCATCATAAGTGCGTGAACCCGTCTTGTTGATGTTGTGTCTTTTCTACTTAGAGCATCAGCTACCACATTAGCTTTTCCCGGATGATACTTGATTACGCATTCGTAGTCGTTCAACAACTCGACCCACCGTCGTTGTCTCAAATTAAGTTCCTTCTGATCAAAGATATGTTGCAAACTCTTATGATCAATGTAAATGGTACAATTAGTTCCATGTAAATAATGCCTCCAAATCTTCAAGGCAAATACCACTGCTCCTAACTCCAAATCATGAGTAGTGTAATTCTTTTCGTATGGTCTCAGCTGCCTTGAAGCGTAAGCAATCACTTTATCACGCTGCATCAACACACATCCCAAACCCTGTGCAGATGCATCACAGTACACCACAAAGTCTTCCGTGCCTTCCAGTAAGGACAGAATCGGTGCACTGCAGAGTTTCTGTTTCAGTAACTGGAATGCAGCTTCCTGTTTATCCGTCCAGTTATGCTTCATCCCTTTGTGAGTAAGAGCTGTAAGTGGTTGAGCGATCTTTGAGAAACCCTCAATGAATCGTCGATAGTAACCCGCCAAACCAAGGAATTGTCGTACCTCGGTAAGGGTCTTTGGTGCTTTCCAATTCTTAATTGCTTCAATTTTTGCTGGATCAACATGTATGCCATTTTCATTGACTATATGACCCAAGAATTGAACTTCTCGCATCCAGAAGTCGCATTTCGAGAACTTAGCGTACAATTTTTCTTGTTTCAGTAATTCCAACAGCAATCGAAGATGTTCAGCATGTTCCTCCTCAGTCTGAGAATAGATGAGAATGTCATCAATGAAAATAATGACAAACTTATCAAGATAAGGTTTGCAGACTCGATTCATGAGGTCCATGAATACTGCTGGAGCATTCGTCAATCCAAATGGCATGACCAAGAATTCGTAATGGCCATAGCGCGTTCTGAATGCTGTATTTGGAATATCTTCCTCTTGGACTCTGAGTTGATGGTAACCAGACCTGAGATCAATCTTCGAATAGTAACTCGAACCTTGCAACTGATCGAACAGATCGTCAATCCGAGGTAGTGGATACAGGTTTTTGATGGTAACCTTGTTAAGTTCCCGGTAATCGATACACATACGGAAAGTCCCGTCCTTTTTCTTGACAAATAAGACTGGAGCTCCCCATGGTGAAAAACTAGGTCGTATAAAACCCTTATCCAACAACTCTTGCAGTTGTGTAGATAACTCTTGCATCTCAGATGGTGCAAGTCGATAAGGCGCCCTAGCTATCGGTGCTGCTTCTGGTGTAAGGTCAATTCGGAATTCCACTTGTCTGATAGGTGGTAATCCCGATAGGTCTTCTGGAAATACTTCAAGAAATTCGCAAACTACTGGGATGTCTTCGATCTTCTTCTCAGCTACTGGCTTCTCAGTTATAAGTGCTATAACTGCTGTATGACCTTTACACAGACATTTGTGTGCTTTCATACAAGATATGAGACGCAGTGGCGTACTGCTCTTCTCACCTTGTACATACAGTGTCTCCCCATGTGAGAGAGGTATACGGACGATCTTTTGATGGCATATTATTTCAGCCTGGTGTTTGGACAACCAGTCCATGCCAATGACTACATCAAAACTGCCTAAAGTGATAGGCATCTGATCAATTTTCAGTGTTTGACCCATCAAGTCAAGCATACATCCCTTAAGGATATGTTCTACTACAATTAACTTGCCATGAGCTAGTTATACAATGTATGGGTTTTCTAAGGCAGTAGGACTAACATTTAGCAACTTAGAAAATGTACTAGATACGAAACTCCGGTCTGCACCAGTATCAAATAGCATAGAGGCATAGTGATTATTCAAGAGGAACGTACCCGTGACAATGTTGGGATCCTCCCGTGCTTGTCCTCCTCCAATCACAAACGCCCTGCCCCTAGCACCATTGTTGTTGTTATTATTGTTGTTGTTGGTGCCGTTGCCGTTGCCATTTGCATCATTAGTCCCGCCCTTCTTGAGTTGTGGGCAATCCTTTATGAAGTGCCCCGGCTTGCCACACTCATAGCACCCCTTTTGAGTGTTGTTCTGGTTGTTTTTCTGATTGTTAGGGTTGTTTTGCAGTTCCCTACGGCAATCTTTGGCTGCATGACCCGCTTTACCGCACCGTTGGCACCGGTACTTATCACACTGATTCCCGACATGATGGAATCCACACTTGTTGCACTTTGGGTATTTACCAATATACCCCCCAGATGACTGCTGACCACTGTTTGAATTGTGATAATTCTTGTTCGAATCCTGCTTGCGGTTCTGCTGAAACGATTGTTGGTTGAAATTCTTGGAGTTGTTGCCTTCCCACTTCCACTTGTGGTCTCCCACCTTAGTAGCTTATGTTCGTTTAGGCAGAGTTCCTTGTAGCACTGCCTGATCAGTCAGTTGATGCGCCAACCGAACAGCCTGTTGAATCGTTGTGAGATTTGCAGAAGTGACTAGCCCCAGGATCTGAGGTACCAATCCCCCAATGTACCTCTCAATCCACTTAATCGGTGGAGTAGCCATGTGAGGTAAGAGTCTGGATAATTCGTGTGACCGAGTAGTGTACTCCTCAATATTAGATCCCTCCATCTTCAAATGCCAATATTCCTCTTCCAGCTTCTGCATTTCACTGCGAGGACAATATTCTTCTTGCAGTAATGTCTTGAACCCATTCCAGGTTAAGGCATTGGCCTCACCCAATCCTAATGTTTGAACGTTAGAGTTCCACCAGGTCAATGCTGGACCTTCCAAAGTTCCCGTAGCGTACTTAACCTTACTCCCTCCAGGACAGTTGCACATCTCAAACACTGATTCTGTCTTTTCAATCCATCGTAGGAGTCCAATGGCCCCCTCCGATCCTTTGAAATTGTGCGGTTTGCAGTCCAAGAACGTCTTGAACGTGCACACCTGTGGGTTCACCAATCCCCCTGCTGGATCATGTGGTCCCGTCGTGTGTGTCTGGGTGTAGTTCGCGATAGCCTCCGCGACCCTGTTATTGATCAGCTCATTGAGCTCAACAACTGTCATATGTATGTTCTCGCCAGCCATGATCTTCATAGTTAGAATGAGTGTTAGAGAGTCATCAAAGTTTAATGTGAAATGTGTCAACAATACAACAAACAAACATGCAACTGTATGAATTAACACAACTGTTGGCAATAAGTAATAGTTTTTCAATAGATAATAATCTGAATTGATTACAATACTTTTCAAAATCAAAACATAGGTTTTCAAACATCTAATACAGGGACACAACCTGCCCCTTCTAGGTTTAAACTAAATAAAAAAATCAGGCATCCTCAATAGTAGAATCAGCATCAGAATCAACATCATGTGCTGGTATCTCCTCCTCTTCCTCTTCCTCCTCTGCGTCGGATACAAACTGCTCCTCCAACGCAATCAACCTCCCCTCAGCGATGTCAGCTCGGTGTTCCTCCTCCTGCACTCGTGTAGTCAGATGTACGATGTGAGACTCCATCCCCTGGACTACACTACGAAGCTCCGCATATCGAGCGTTCACATTTCTGAGCTCCTGCGCGATGTGCTTGATCCTATCATTTGCCCACTTTGACTCCCAGGTCAATCGGGCGATATCATCTGACTCTAATCGTGGTCTCTTAGAGGCATGAAATCTAGGTGGCATACGGTAGGAAGACTCCTCAGCGGGATCCTCCTCAGGAGCCTCCTGTGGATCCTCCTACGGCGCCTCCTCAGGATCCTCCTCTGAGTCCTCCTCTGGATCCTCCTCATAATCCTGAAATGCTGGAGCTATGGGCTCCTCATCCTCAAGTACGATCACGTGCGGTGGTGATGTTGCTGCCATATCAGTTACATAAGACCATATGTAAATACTAGGCAAAACCCAGATGTGTAAACAAGTGTCTAATGTCTAACAGTTATAGTCTAAGTCTACTAATGCAAACCTAGTTCTCTATAACCAATGTCTCTGATACCAATCTGTCACACTCCCAAATTTCAACTAACAGAATTATACCGTTTGGGACCTGACAAACCAGGATCTCAGATCATTAGACATAGCGAAGACCTTTATATGCTTTTCAAACATAACTTTGGTCTTAATTGAAAATTTCATAGTTTAAAACATTGCGGAAGCATTTGTAAAAAGTAAAACAGTTCAATGTTTTCAAAATGTAAATTACAATGATAATGTCTCAAATGTTCAAATTCAAATCCAAAAACAGCTGTAATGTAAAGTATGCATGAGACTCGATCTCATAGTCCATGCTTGCTTGTTCTTGTACCTTAACGTCCTGAGAAAACATGTAAATCAAGTCAACACAAAGGTTGGTGCATACACAGGTTTGTTTAATCATAAATGTTTGAAACAACTGTTTGAACGAAATGTTTGCAGATAACATAATCACACATGCATAGTCATGATAGCTAGTCATTTGTACTAATTACATAAGCGGTCGACACCGAAGCTGACTGTTAGAATGTAATTTGCCTTTTCCACTATTGTCTAGCACAAACAATAGTAATGTGAATTGGCTAGTCAAACACTTGCGTAGACCTACAATCTACCAAGTGAGGTTTGTCAAACCTAATAGATCTATTTCCAACTACCACGCTTTGCACAACGGCAAACTAAACGGTTCGATATGTAAGGACTTGTAATGCTATGTTCGCACTTAATGTAAACAGCTAACTCATGCAAGTGATATGTATCTAAAATGTTTGTTGCACATGTTTTCTCTCCCAAAACAGTTAAAATAAGAAAAGGGGCCGTGTACGCACCTATGATAGCAAACATAATGATCAACACACGTGAAATCGCGTTGATAATCCTCTACGAAGAATCGGTGTTTAAACAATAACGTTGTGTTATTCGGGATGTCGATTTATGTTTGAAATCACATACATGTCAACACACGTATGTTAGATTGTTAAAACTGTGTATCTATAAGTACGCGTGCCATTAAAAATCGTTTAATTAAATCATATAATCATATATGATTTTATTTAAATAAGCGTAATTATACGCGATTACGTTTTCGGGCTAAAATATAAATTTTATTATTTCAGGTTGTTCGTATTCTCATTACGGTTCCAACGCAACTCGAACGGATCGAATCGGAGTTAAAATGAAGAAATTATGTTTAAAATACAAAAATTTGTTTTAATCTCAAAAACTGTTGAAGGCCGGGTTCGAACCCGTGACCTACAACCCAACACACACACACACACACACACACTCTACCATCTCATCTAATTCTGATTTCATTAACAGACCATGGTTTTTAATTATTTTAAGCCCAATCGGCCCACTAACCCTTTTGTTAATCATAACCGAACCATTAACCTCTCAATTGACCCTGATTTCGAACCCAATCAGTTCCAAAACCATAGGGGTTTTGTTTCAATAATCAAATCGAACCTAAGTGTTGTTTTAATTCGATGTATCATCAATTCCAAACCTCAAAATGAGATAAAATTTGAATTCAAACGTATGCATCAAACCCATTATCCAATTGCATCGAATTCGTTTATTTTAAACTGAACTTTCATAGGATTTTCATCAAACTAAACATTTCGATGGCTTCTGTGTCATTTAATTCGATTTTCCCCTTCGATTACATCAAAAACCCCAAAACAGTTTAACCCGAAAACCCTAATTATGGATTATGTTAAATTCGGTGTTAGAACTCGAAATTAACAGAGGGTTTTCCTTACATGATAGATTCCTAACCTATCTGTAGCGTTTAATTTGATTTTTATGCTCATTCGAATAGAAATCCCCAAAACCTTTTGTGTTAAGAACCCTAGAACTAGATATCATTCAATTCATTCTTGTTTGGAAAACTTAACATAGGGTTTATGTTAATCGGCCCTTTCTGAAACTGTGTATACCATTTAATTTCATTTTTGTATTCATTTGAATCAAAATCCCCAAATGCGTTTTTAAGATAAACCCTAGAAATCGAAATCATTAGATTCGTGTTTGTTTTATGAAGTTGGCATATGGGTTAGCTTAGTCGAAGGTTTCTGAAACTAAATGATGTTATTTGATTTAACGTTTAAACCCATTTCGACCGAATCCCCCAAAACCGTTTTTAAGATGAACCCTAGAACTAGAGTTCATACAATTCGATGTTAAAAGCTGAAATTAACATGGGGATACTCTTAGTCGGCCATTTTAGGCTGTGCAGGGATGATTTATTACCGGGTTTGATGTCAACTTGATGAAGATCGACTAAAGCTTGAGTTTCGGCAATCCACACGATCGGATTCTTCTTCCAGAGGCTTGTTGCTTCGAATTTTCGTATGCTAACCACTCTAAAGGTGCCGACTAGAGTCTCTGTATGTTTGATTTCGTGAATTATGATTCAATTTTGTGATTTTGATGCCTCTTGAAACGGTTACGACTTTTCATCATCATTTGAGTTAAATTCGAATGTTTAACTGATTATTAATGAGTTGTAACGATTAATCATCATTAATATGATGATTATTACTAGTTTACTTCGTTTAATTTTTAAATTATAACACAATTTCGAGTTTAAGTGTGATTTTTAGACGAATTTTGACTTTTAAAAGTCAAAATTGAGTATTTCTTTTAATTACATGCTTACTCCTTAATATTTAAGTGTTTATACACTTGTTTTGTTCGATTACAACCCTTGTAGTTCGTTTTTGTTCAATTTCGTATCATTTCAGTTAATTTTTGTTAACCGAATTATCCCGAAATTATCGGATTGTCACATCATCCCCTTGTTGAAGGAATTTTTCGTCCCGAAAATTGTTAAATGTTAGAAGTAGTTAGGAAACTACTTGTGAATTCAAATTGTGCGTGCTAGTGCGATGTCTGATCATTCTGTGTGCTTGTGTGTACTCACACACAAAACCCAATGTTTGCAACATCACAGCTAAGTGTAATCGTTCTATGTAACTGTTTGCGTGCACACTAGTTAGTACACCTAACTGTGAATGTTTGTGTTTGATCATACTGTGTTATGTAATCTTGCACATAACAAGTGTTCGCAACTATTTGTACTATGTACCCTTGCACATAGCAAATGTTTGAAACTAATCATGTATGTACTACCATAACATGTAACATATGAAATGTAGCACATAAAATGTAATGTAGGACAAATGTTTGTAACAAAACCAATTGCATAAAGTGTTTGTGCTTACAGTTTGAAATATGAAGTGTTGATGTATGAAGCATCACATCATCCCCTTGTTGAAGGAAATTTCGTCCCAAAATTTAACGTGTTTTCACAGTGTTTGCAGTTGTTGTTTTGAACAGATGAGGATACTTCTTCATCATTTGATCTTCTCTTTCCCATGTGAATTCAGGTCCACGTCTTGAATTCCCCCGGACTTTGACTATCGGAATCTTGCTTTGTTTGAGTTGTTTGACCTCCCGGTCCATGATTTCAACTGGTTCTTCAATGAACCGTAACTGTTCGTCTACTTGTATTTCTTCCAGTGGTACAATCAATGTCTCGTCAGAAAGACATTTCTTCAAGTTTGAAACATGAAAGACATCATGAACTCCGCTGAGTTCATCCGGTAATTTGAGTTGATACGCAACCGGACCAATCCTTTTTAGGATCTCAAAAGGTCCTACGTAGCGTGGGCTAAGCTTCCCGCGCTTGCCGAATCGTATCACACCTTTAGAAGAACTCGGTCTCCTACTTGAAATTCCAACGGCTTGCGACGTTTGTCAGCGTAACTCTTTTGTCGATCCCGAGCCACTGCCATACGGTTCCGGATTTGTACAATCTTCTCAGTCCTTTCGTGCACTAGTTCAGGACCTGCTATCTGACTGTCACCAATTTCAGCCCAACAAACCGGTGAACGACATTTGAGACCGTATAAAGCTTCAAACGGTGCCGCTTGAATACTTGTATGATAACTGTTGTTGTCAGAGAATTCCACTAACGGTAAGTGGTTTTCCCAGCTGTCACCAAAATCAATGACACAAGCTTGTAACATATCCTCGAGCGTTTGGATTGTACGTTCACTTTGACCGTCGGTTTGCGGATGATAGGCAGTACTCATGTCTAAATGAGTTCCCAATGACTTATGGAGAGATTTCCAAAAGTTTGAAGTGAATCGGGCATCCCGATCTGATATGATGGAAATTGGTACGCCATGTCGTGCTACCACTTCCTTGATGTAAATGCGAGTCAGTTTCTCCATTTTGTCAGTTTCCTTGATTGCTTAGAAATGTGCAGATTTCGTTAATCGATCGACAATTACCGATATCGTATCACAACCACTTGGTGTACGGGGTAACTTGGTAATGAAATCCATCGAAATCTGTTCCCATTTCCACATCGGTATTTCTGGTTGTTGCAGTAAACCAGATGGTTTCTGATATTCAACTTTGACTTTAGAACAAGTCAAACATTTGCTAACGTACCTAGCAATGTCGGCTTTCATGTGAGGCCACCAATACAGTGCCTTCAAGTCATGATACATCTTGTCTGATCTCGGATGGACTGAATATCTGGATTTGTGTGCTTCATCCATCACGAGTTCCCTTACACCACCATCCAAAGGTATCCACAGTCGATTAATGAAATAACGAGTTCCATCAGGCTTGACATCCAATTGTGTTTCCATCCCTCGTAAGGATTCCTGTACCAAGTTATCCTTTTCTAAGGCTTCAATCTGAGCACTGCGTACCTTGTCAGGTAAGTCAGTATGTATCGTCATCATAAGTGCGTGAACCCGTCTTGTTGATGTTGTGTCTTTTCTACTTAGAGCATCAGCTACCACATTAGCTTTTCCCGGATGATACTTGATTACGCATTCGTAGTCGTTCAACAACTCGACCCACCGTCGTTGTCTCAAATTAAGTTCCTTCTGATCAAAGATATGTTGCAAACTCTTATGATCAGTGTAAATGGTACAATTAGTTCCATGTAAATAATGCCTCCAAATCTTCAAGGCAAATACCACTGCTCCTAACTCCAAATCATGAGTAGTGTAATTCTTTTCGAGTGGTCTCAGCTGCCTTGAAGCGTAAGCAATCACTTTATCACGCTGCATCAACACACATCCCAAACCCTGTGCAGATGCATCACAGTACACCACAAAGTCTTCCGTGCCTTCCAGTAAGGACAGAATCGGTGCACTGCAGAGTTTCTGTTTCAGTAACTGGAATGCAGCTTCCTGTTTATCCGTCCAGTTATGCTTCATCCATTTGTGAGTAAGAGCTGTAAGTGGTTGAGCGATCTTTGTGAGTAACCCGCCAAACCAAGGAATTGTCGTACCTCGGTAAGGGTCTTTGGTGCTTTCCAATTCTTAATTGCTTCAATTTTTGCTGGATCAACATGTATGCCATTTTCATTGACTATATGACCCAAGAATTGAACTTCTCGCATCCAGAAGTCGCATTTCGAGAACTTAGCGTACAGTTTTTCTTGTTTCAGTAATTCCAACAGCAATCGAAGATGTTCAGCATGTTCCTCCTCAGTCTGAGAATAGATGAGAATGTCATCAATGAAAATAATGACAAACTTATCAAGATAAGGTTTGCAGACTCGATTCATGAGGTCCATGAATACTGCTGGAGCATTCGTCAATCCAAATGGCATGACCAAGAATTCGTAATGGCCATAGCGCGTTCTGAATGCTGTATTTGGAATATCTTCCTCTTGGACTCTGAGTTGATGGTAACCAGACCTGAGATCAATCTTCGAATAGTAACTCGAACCTTGCAACTGATCGAACAGATCGTCAATCCGAGGTAGTGGATACAGGTTTTTGATGGTAACCTTGTTAAGTTCCCGGTAATCGATACACATACGGAAAGTCCCGTCCTTTTTCTTGACAAATAAGACTGGAGCTCCCCATGGTGAAAAACTAGGTCGTATAAAACCCTTATCCAACAACTCTTGCAGTTGTGTAGATAACTCTTGCATCTCAGATGGTGCAAGTCGATAAGGCGCCCTAGCTATCGGTGCTGCTTCTGGTGTAAGGTCAATTCGGAATTCCACTTGTCTGATAGGTGGTAATCCCGATAGGTCTTCTGGAAATACTTCAAGAAATTCGCAAACTACTGGGATGTCTTCGATCTTCTTCTCAGCTACTGGCTTCTCAGTTATAAGTGCTATAACTGCTGTATGACCTTTACACAGACATTTGTGTGCTTTCATACAAGATATGAGACGCAGTGGCGTACTGCTCTTCTCACCTTGTACATACAGTGTCTCCCCATGTGAGAGAGGTATACGGACGATCTTTTGATGGCATATTATTTCAGCCTGGTGTTTGGACAACCAGTCCATGCCAATGACTACATCAAAACTGCCTAAAGTGATAGGCATCTGATCAATTTTCAGTGCTTGACCCATCAAGTCAAGAATACATCCCTTAAGGATATGTTCTACTACAATTAACTTGCCATGAGCTAGTTATACAATGTATGGGTTTTCTAAGGCAGTAGGACTAACATTTAGCAACTTAGAAAATGTACTAGACACGAAACTCCGGTCTGCACCAGTATCAAATAGCATAGAGGCATAGTGATTATTCAAGAGGAACGTACCCGTGACAATGTTGGGATCCTCCCGTGCTTGTCCTCCTCCAATCACAAACGCCCTGCCCCTAGCACCATTGTTGTTGTTATTATTGTTGTTATTGGTGCCGTTGCCGTTGCCATTTGCATCATTAGTCCCGCCCTTCTTGAGTTGTGGGCAATCCTTTATGAAGTGCCCCGGCTTGCCACACTCATAGCACCCCTTTTGAGTGTTGTTCTGGTTGTTTTTCTGATTGTTAGGGTTGTTTTGCAGTTCCCTACGGCAATCTTTGGCTGCATGACCCGCTTTACCGCACCGTTGGCACCGGTACTTATCACACTGATTCCCGACATGATGGAATCCACACTTGTTGCACTTTGGGTATTTACCAATATACCCCCCAGATGACTGCTGACCACTGTTTGAATTGTGATAATTCTTGTTCGAATCCTGCTTGCGGTTCTGCTGAAACGATTGTTGGTTGAAATTCTTGGAGTTGTTGCCTTCCCACTTCCACTTGTGGTCTCCCACCTTAGTAGCTTATGTTCGTTTAGGCAGAGTTCCTTGTAGCACTTCCTGATCAGTCAGTTGATGCGCCAACCGAACAGCCTGTTGAATCGTTGTGAGATTTGCAGAAGTGACTAGCCCCAGGATCTGAGGTACCAATCCCCCAATGTACCTCTCAATCCACTTAATCGGTGGAGTAGCCATGTGAGGTAAGAGTCTGGATAATTCATGTGACCGAGTAGTGTACTCCTCAATATTAGATCCCTCCATCTTCAGATGCCAATATTCCTCTTCCAGCTTCTGCATTTCACTGCGAGGACAATATTCTTCTTGCAGTAATGTCTTGAACCCATTCCAGGTTAAGGCATTGGCCTCACCCAATCCTAATGTTTGAACGTTAGAGTTCCACCAGGTCAATGCTGGACCTTCCAAAGTTCCCGTAGCGTACTTAACCTTACTCCCTCCAGGACAGTTGCACATCTCAAACACTGATTCTGTCTTTTCAATCCATCGTAGGAGTCCAATGGCCCCCTCCGATCCTTTGAAATTGTGCGGTTTGCAGTCCAAGAACGTCTTGAACGTGCACACCTGTGGGTTCACCAATCCCCCTGCTGGATCATGTGGTCCCGTCGTGTGTGTCTGGGTGTAGTTCGCGATAGCCTCCGCGACCCTGTTATTGATCAGCTCATTGAGCTCAACAACTGTCATATGTATGTTCTCGCCAGCCATGATCTTCATAGTTAGAATGAGTGTTAGAGAGTCATCAAAGTTTAATGTGAAATGTGTCAACAATACAACAAACAAACATGCAACTGTATGAATTAACACAACTGTTGGCAATAAGTAATAGTTTTTCAATAGATAATAATCTGAATTGATTACAATACTTTTCAAAATCAAAACATAGGTTTTCAAACATCTAATACAGGGACACAACCTGCCCCTTCTAGGTTTAAACTAAATAAAAAAATCAGGCATCCTCAATAGTAGAATCAGCATCAGAATCAACATCATGTGCTGGTATCTCCTCCTCTTCCTCTTCCTCCTCTGCGTCGGATACAAACTGCTCCTCCAACGCAATCAACCTCCCCTCAGCGATGTCAGCTCGGTGTTCCTCCTCCTGCACTCGTGTAGTCAGATGTACGATGTGAGACTCCATCCCCTGGACTACACTACGAAGCTCCGCATATCGAGCGTTCACATTTCTGAGCTCCTGCGCGATGTGCTTGATCCTATCATTTGCCCACTTTGACTCCCAGGTCAATCGGGCGATATCATCTGACTCAAATCGTGGTCTCTTAGAGGCATGAAATCTAGGTGGCATACGGTAGGAAGACTCCTCAGCGGGATCCTCCTCAGGAGCCTCCTGTGGATCCTCCTACGGCGCCTCCTCAGGATCCTCCTCTGAGTCCTCCTCTGGATCCTCCTCATAATCCTGAAATGCTGGAGCTATGGGCTCCTCATCCTCAAGTACGATCACGTGCGGTGGTGATGTTGCTGCCATATCAGTTACATAAGACCATATGTAAATACTAGGCAAAACCCAGATGTGTAAACAAGTGTCTAATGTCTAACAGTTATAGTCTAAGTCTACTAATGCAAACCTAGTTCTCTATAACCAATGTCTCTGATACCAATCTGTCACACTCCCAAATTTCAACTAACAGAATTATACCGTTTGGGACCTGACAAACCAGGATCTCAGATCATTAGACATAGCGAAGACCTCTATATGCTTTTCAAACATAACTTTGGTCTTAATTGAAATTTCATAGTTTAAAACATTGCGGAAGCATTTGTAAAAAGTAAAACAGTTCAATGTTTTCAAAATGTAAATTACAATGATAATGTCTCAAATGTTCAAATTCAAATCCAAAAACAGCTGTAATGTAAAGTATGCATGAGACTCGATCTCATAGTCCATGCTTGCTTGTTCTTGTACCTTAACGTCCTGAGAAAACATGTAAATCAAGTCAACACAAAGGTTGGTGCATACACAGGTTTGTTTAATCATAAATGTTTGAAACAACTGTTTGAACGAAATGTTTGCAGATAACATAATCACACATGCATAGTCATGATAGCTAGTCATTTGTACTAATTACATAAGCGGTCGACACCGAAGCTGACTGTTAGAATGTAATTTGCCTTTTCCACTATTGTCTAGCACAAACAATAGTAATGTGAATTGGCTAGTCAAACACTTGCGTAGACCTACAATCTACCAAGTGAGGTTTGTCAAACCTAATAGATCTATTTCCAACTACCACGCTTTGCACTACGGCAAACTAAACGGTTCGATATGTAAGGACTTGTAATGCTATGTTCGCACTTAATGTAAACAGCTAACTCATGCAAGTGATATGTATCTAAAATGTTTGTTGCACATGTTTTCTCTCCCAAAACAGTTAAAATAAGAAAAGGGGCCGTGTACGCACCTATGATAGCAAACAGAATGATCAACACACGTGAAATCGCGTTGATAATCCTCTACGAAGAATCGGTGTTTAAACAATAACGTTGTGTTATTCGGGATGTCGATTTATGTTTGAAATCACATACATGTCAACACACGTATGTTAGATTGTTAAAACTGTATATCTATAAGTACGCGTGCCATTAAAAATCGTTTAATTAAATCATATAATCATATATGATTTTATTTAAATAAGCGTAATTATACGCGATTACGTTTTCGGGCTAAAATATAAATTTTATTATTTCAGGTTGTTCGTATTCTCATTACGGTTCCAACGCAACTCGAACGGATCGAATCGGAGTTAAAATGAAGAAATTATGTTTAAAATACAAAAATTTGTTTTAATCTCAAAAACTGTTGAAGGCCGGGTTCGAACCCGTGACCTACAACCCAACACACACACACACACACTCTACCATGTCATCTAATTCTGATTTCATTAACAGACCATGGTTTTTAATTGTTTTAAGCCCAATCGGCCCACTAACCCTTTTGTTAATCATAACCGAACCATTAACCTCTCAATTGACCCTGATTTCGAACCCAATCAGTTCCAAAACCATAGGGGTTTTGTTTCAATAATCAAATCGAACCTAAGTGTTGTTTTAATTCGATGTATCATCAATTCCAAACATCAAAATGAGATAAAATTTGAATTCAAACGTATGCATCAAACCCATTATCCAATTGCATCGAATTCGTTTATTTTAAACTGAACTTTCATAGGATTTTCATCAAACTAAACATTTCGATGGCTTCTGTGTCATTTAATTCGATTTTCCCCTTCGATTACATCAAAAACCCCAAAACAGTTTAACCCGAAAACCCTAATTATGGATTATGTTAAATTCGGTGTTAGAACTCGAAATTAACAGAGGGTTTTCCTTACATGATAGATTCCTAACCTATCTGTAGCGTTTAATTTGATTTTTATGCTCATTCGAATAGAAATCCCCAAAACCTTTTGTGTTAAGAACCCTAGAACTAGATATCATTCAATTCATTCTTGTTTGGAAAACTTAACATAGGGTTTATGTTAATCGGCCCTTTCTGAAACTGTGTATACCATTTAATTTCATTTTTGTATTCATTTGAATCAAAATCCCCAAATGCGTTTTTAAGATAAACCCTAGAAATCGAAATCATTAGATTCGTGTTTGTTTTATGAAGTTGGCATATGGGTTAGCTTAGTCGAAGGTTTCTGAAACTAAATGATGTTATTTGATTTAACGTTTAAACCCATTTCGACCGAATCCCCCAAAACCGTTTTTAAGATGAACCCTAGAACTAGAGTTCATACAATTCGATGTTAAAAGCTGAAATTAACATGGGGATACTCTTAGTCGGCCATTTTAGGCTGTGCAGGGATGATTTATTACCGGGTTTGATGTCAACTTGATGAAGATCGACTAAAGCTTGAGTTTCGGCAATCCACACGATCGGATTCTTCTTCCAGAGGCTTGTTGCTTCGAATTTTCGTATGCTAACCACTCTAAAGGTGCCGACTAGAGTCTCTGTATGTTTGATTTCGTGAATTATGATTCAATTTTGTGATTTTGATGCCTCTTGAAACGGTTACGACTTTTCATCATCATTTGAGTTAAATTCGAATGTTTAACTGATTATTAATGAGTTGTAACGATTAATCATCATTAATATGATGATTATTACTAGTTTACTTCGTTTAATTTTTAAATTATAACACAATTTCGAGTTTAAGTGTGATTTTTAGACGAATTTTGACTTTTAAAAGTCAAAATTGAGTATTTCTTTTAATTACATGCTTACTCCTTAATATTTAAGTGTTTATACACTTGTTTTGTTCGATTACAACCCTTGTAGTTCGTTTTTGTTCAATTTCGTATCATTTCAGTTAATTTTTGTTAACCGAATTATCCCGAAATTATCGGATTGTCACATCATCCCCTTGTTGAAGGAATTTTTCGTCCCGAAAATTGTTAAATGTTAGAAGTAGTTAGGAAACTACTTGTGAATTCAAATTGTGCGTGCTAGTGCGATGTCTGATCATTCTGTGTGCTTGTGTGTACTCACACACAAAACCCAATGTTTGCAACATCACAGCTAAGTGTAATCGTTCTATGTAACTGTTTGCGTGCACACTAGTTAGTACACCTAACTGTGAATGTTTGTGTTTGATCATACTGTGTTATGTAATCTTGCACATAACAAGTGTTCGCAACTATTTGTACTATGTACCCTTGCACATAGCAAATGTTTGAAACTAATCATGTATGTACTACCATAACATGTAACATATGAAATGTAGCACATAAAATGTAATGTAGGACAAATGTTTGTAACAAAACCAATTGCATAAAGTGTTTGTGCTTACAGTTTGAAATATGAAGTGTTGATGTATGAAGCATCACATCATCCCCTTGTTGAAGGAAATTTCGTCCCAAAATTTAACGTGTTTTCACAGTGTTTGCAGTTGTTGTTTTGAACAGATGAGGATACTTCTTCATCATTTGATCTTCTCTTTCCCATGTGAATTCAGGTCCACGTCTTGAATTCCCCCGGACTTTGACTATCGGAATCTTGCTTTGTTTGAGTTGTTTGACCTCCCGGTCCATGATTTCAACTGGTTCTTCAATGAACCGTAACTGTTCGTCTACTTGTATTTCTTCCAGTGGTACAATCAATGTCTCGTCAGAAAGACATTTCTTCAAGTTTGAAACATGAAAGACATCATGAACTCCGCTGAGTTCATCCGGTAATTTGAGTTGATACGCAACCGGACCAATCCTTTTTAGGATCTCAAAAGGTCCTACGTAGCGTGGGCTAAGCTTCCCGCGCTTGCCGAATCGTATCACACCTTTAGAAGAACTCGGTCTCCTACTTGAAATTCCAACGGCTTGCGACGTTTGTCAGCGTAACTCTTTTGTCGATCCCGAGCCACTGCCATACGGTTCCGGATTTGTACAATCTTCTCAGTCCTTTCGTGCACTAGTTCAGGACCTGCTATCTGACTGTCACCAATTTCAGCCCAACAAACCGGTGAACGACATTTGAGACCGTATAAAGCTTCAAACGGTGCCGCTTGAATACTTGTATGATAACTGTTGTTGTCAGAGAATTCCACTAACGGTAAGTGGTTTTCCCAGCTGTCACCAAAATCAATGACACAAGCTTGTAACATATCCTCGAGCGTTTGGATTGTACGTTCACTTTGACCGTCGGTTTGCGGATGATAGGCAGTACTCATGTCTAAATGAGTTCCCAATGACTTATGGAGAGATTTCCAAAAGTTTGAAGTGAATCGGGCATCCCGATCTGATATGATGGAAATTGGTACGCCATGTCGTGCTACCACTTCCTTGATGTAAATGCGAGTCAGTTTCTCCATTTTGTCAGTTTCCTTGATTGCTTAGAAATGTGCAGATTTCGTTAATCGATCGACAATTACCGATATCGTATCACAACCACTTGGTGTACGGGGTAACTTGGTAATGAAATCCATCGAAATCTGTTCCCATTTCCACATCGGTATTTCTGGTTGTTGCAGTAAACCAGATGGTTTCTGATATTCAACTTTGACTTTAGAACAAGTCAAACATTTGCTAACGTACCTAGCAATGTCGGCTTTCATGTGAGGCCACCAATACAGTGCCTTCAAGTCATGATACATCTTGTCTGATCTCGGATGGACTGAATATCTGGATTTGTGCGCTTCATCCATCACGAGTTCCCTTACACCACCATCCAAAGGTATCCACAGTCGATTAATGAAATAACGAGTTCCATCAGGCTTGACATCCAATTGTGTTTCCATCCCTCGTAAGGATTCCTGTACCAAGTTATCCTTTTCTAAGGCTTCAAGCTGAGCACTGCGTACCTTGTCAGGTAAGTCAGTATGTATCGTCATCATAAGTGCGTGAACCCGTCTTGTTGATGTTGTGTCTTTTCTACTTAGAGCATCAGCTACCACATTAGCTTTTCCCGGATGATACTTGATTACGCATTCGTAGTCGTTCAACAACTCGACCCACCGTCGTTGTCTCAAATTAAGTTCCTTCTGATCAAAGATATGTTGCAAACTCTTATGATCAGTGTAAATGGTACAATTAGTTCCATGTAAATAATGCCTCCAAATCTTCAAGGCAAATACCACTGCTCCTAACTCCAAATCATGAGTAGTGTAATTCTTTTCGTATGGTCTCAGCTGCCTTGAAGCGTAAGCAATCACTTTATCACGCTGCATCAACACACATCCCAAACCCTGTGCAGATGCATCACAGTACACCACAAAGTCTTCCGTGCCTTCCAGTAAGGACAGAATCGGTGCACTGCAGAGTTTCTGTTTCAGTAACTGGAATGCAGCTTCCTGTTTATCCGTCCAGTTATGCTTCATCCCTTTGTGAGTAAGAGCTGTAAGTGGTTGAGCGATCTTTGAGAAACCCTCAATGAATCGTCGATAGTAACCCGCCAAACCAAGGAATTGTCGTACCTCGGTAAGGGTCTTTGGTGCTTTCCAATTCTTAATTGCTTCAATTTTTGCTGGATCAACATGTATGCCATTTTCATTGACTATATGACCCAAGAATTGAACTTCTCGCATCCAGAAGTCGCATTTCGAGAACTTAGCGTACAGTTTTTCTTGTTTCAGTAATTCCAACAGCAATCGAAGATGTTCAGCATGTTCCTCCTCAGTCTGAGAATAGATGAGAATGTCATCAATGAAAACAATGACAAACTTATCAAGATAAGGTTTGCAGACTCGATTCATGAGGTCCATGAATACTGCTGGAGCATTCGTCAATCCAAATGGCATGATCAAGAATTCGTAATGGCCATAGCGCGTTCTGAATGCTGTCTTTGGAATATCTTCCTCTTGGACTCTGAGTTGATGGTAACCAGACCTGAGATCAATCTTCGAATAGTAACTCGAACCTTGCAACTGATCGAACAGATCGTCAATCCGAGGTAGTGGATACAGGTTTTTGATGGTAACCTTGTCAAGTTCCCGGTAATCGATACACATACGGAAAGTCCCGTCCTTTTTCTTGACAAATAAGACTGGAGCTCCCCATGGTGAAAAACTAGGTCGTATAAAACCCTTATCCAACAACTCTTGCAGTTGTGTAGATAACTCTTGCATCTCAGATGGTGCAAGTCGATAAGGCGCCCTAGCTATCGGTGCTGCTTCTGGTGTAAGGTCAATTCGGAATTCCACTTGTCTGATAGGTGGTAATCCCGATAGGTCTTCTGGAAATACTTCAGGAAATTCGCAAACTACTGGGATGTCTTCGATCTTCTTCTCAGCTACTGGCTTCTCAGTTATAAGTGCTATAACTGCTGTATGACCTTTACACAGACATTTGTGTGCTTTCATACAAGATATGAGACGCAGTGGCGTACTGCTCTTCTCACCTTGTACATACAGTGTCTCCCCATGTGAGAGAGGTATACGGACGATCTTTTGATGGCATATTATTTCAGCCTGGTGTTTGGACAACCAGTCCATGCCAATGACTACATCAAAACTGCCTAAAGTGATAGGCATCTGATCAATTTTCAGTGCTTGACCCATCAAGTCAAGAATACATCCCTTAAGGATATGTTCTACTACAATTAACTTGCCATGAGCTAGTTATACAATGTATGGGTTTTCTAAGGCAGTAGGACTAACATTTAGCAACTTAGAAAATGTACTAGACACGAAACTCCGGTCTGCACCAGTATCAAATAGCATAGAGGCATAGTGATTATTCAAGAGGAACGTACCCGTGACAATGTTGGGATCCTCCCGTGCTTGTCCTCCTCCAATCACAAACGCCCTGCCCCTAGCACCATTGTTGTTGTTATTATTGTTGTTGTTTGTGCCGTTGCCGTTGCCATTTGCATCATTAGTCCCGCCCTTCTTGAGTTGTGGGCAATCCTTTATGAAGTGCCCCGGCTTGCCACACTCATAGCACCCCTTTTGAGTGTTGTTCTGGTTGTTTTTCTGATTGTTAGGGTAGTTTTGCAGTTCCCTACGGCAATCTTTGGCTGCATGACCCGCTTTACCGCACCGTTGGCACCGGTATTTATCACACTGATTCCCGACATGATGGAATCCACACTTGTTGCACTTTGGGTATTTACCAATATACCCCCCAGATGACTGCTGACCACTGTTTGAATTGTGATAAGTCTTGTTCGAATCCTGCTTGCGGTTCTGCTGAAACGATTGTTGGTTGAAATTCTTGGAGTTGTTGCCTTCCCACTTCCACTTGTGGTCTCCCACCTTAGTAGCTGATGTTCGTTTAGGCAGAGTTCCTTGTAGCACTGCCTGATCAGTCAGTTGATGCGCCAACCGAACAGCCTGTTGAATCGTTGTGAGATTTGCAGAAGTGACTAGCCCCAGGATCTGAGGTACCAATCCCCCAATGTACCTCTCAATCCACTTAATCGGTGGAGTAGCCATGTGAGGTAAGAGTCTGGATAATTCGTGTGACCGAGTAGTGTACTCCTCAATATTAGATCCCTCCATCTTCAGATGCCAATATTCCTCTTCCAGCTTCTGCATTTCACTGCGAGGACAATATTCTTCTTGCAGTAATGTCTTGAACCCATTCCAGGTTAAGGCATTGGCCTCACCCAATCCTAATGTTTGAACGTTAGAGTTCCACCAGGTCAATGCTGGACCTTCCAAAGTTCCCGTAGCGTACTTAACCTTACTCCCTCCAGGACAGTTGCACATCTCAAACACTGATTCTGTCTTTTCAATCCATCGTAGGAGTCCAATGGCCCCCTCCGATCCTTTGAAATTGTGCGGTTTGCAGTCCAAGAACGTCTTGAACGTGCACACCTGTGGGTTCACCAATCCCCCTGCTGGATCATGTGGTCCCGTCGTGTGTGTCTGGGTGTAGTTCGCGATAGCCTCCGCGACCCTGTTATTGATCAGCTCATTGAGCTCAACAACTGTCATATGTATGTTCTCGCCAGCCATGATCTTCATAGTTAGAATGAGTGTTAGAGAGTCATCAAAGTTTAATGTGAAATGTGTCAACAATACAACAAACAAACATGCAACTGTATGAATTAACACAACTGTTGGCAATAAGTAATAGTTTTTCAATAGATAATAATCTGAATTGATTACAATACTTTTCAAAATCAAAACATAGGTTTTCAAACATCTAATACAGGGACACAACCTGCCCCTTCTAGGTTTAAACTAAATAAAAAATCAGGCATCCTCAATAGTAGAATCAGCATCAGAATCAACATCATGTGCTGGTATCTCCTCCTCTTCCTCTTCCTCCTCTGCGTCGGATACAAACTGCTCCTCCAACGCAATCAACCTCCCCTCAGCGATGTCAGCTCGGTGTTCCTCCTCCTGCACTCGTGTAGTCAGATGTACGATGTGAGACTCCATCCCCTGGACTACACTACGAAGCTCCGCATATCGAGCGTTCACATTTCTGAGCTCCTGCGCGATGTGCTTGATCCTATCATTTGCCCACTTTGACTCCCAGGTCAATCGGGCGATATCATCTGACTCAAATCGTGGTCTCTTAGAGGCACGAAATCTAGGTGGCATACGGTAGGAAGACTCCTCAGCGGGATCCTCCTCAGGAGCCTCCTGTGGATCCTCCTACGGCGCCTCCTCAGGATCCTCCTCTGAGTCCTCCTCAGGATCCTCCTCTGGATCCTCCTCTGGATCCTCCTCTGGATCCTCCTCATAATCCTGAAATGCTGGAGCTATGGGCTCCTCATCCTCAAGTACGATCACGTGCGGTGGTGATGTTGCTGCCATATCAGTTACATAAGACCATATGTAAATACTAGGCAAAACCCAGATGTGTAAACAAGTGTCTAATGTCTAACAGTTATAGTCTAAGTCTACTAATGCAAACCTAGTTCTCTATAACCAATGTCTCTGATACCAATCTGTCACACTCCCAAATTTCAACTAACAGAATTATACCGTTTGGGACCTGACAAACCAAGATCTCAGATCATTAGACATAGCGAAGACCTCTATATGCTTTTCAAACATAACTTTGGTCTTAATTTAAAATTTCATAGTTTAAAACATTGTGGAAGCATTTGTAAAAAGTAAAACAGTTCAATGTTTTCAAAATGTAAATTACAATGATAATGTCTCAAATGTTCAAATTCAAATCCAAAAACAGCTGTAATGTAAAGTATGCATGAGACTCGATCTCATAGTCCATGCTTGCTTGTTCTTGTACCTTAACGTCCTGAGAAAACATGTAAATCAAGTCAACACAAAGGTTGGTGCATACACAGGTTTGTTTAATCATAAATGTTTGAAACAACTGTTTGAACGAAATGTTTGCAGATAACATAATCACACATGCATAGTCATGATAGCTAGTCATTTGTATTAATCTCAAAAACTGTTGAAGGCCGGGTTCGAACCCGTGACCTACAACCCAACACACACACACACACTCTACCATCTCATCTAATTCTGATTTCATTAACAGACCATGGTTTTTAATTGTTTTAAGCCCAATCGGCCCACTAACCCTTTTGTTAATCATAACCGAACCATTAACATCTCAATTGACACTGATTTCGAACCCAATCAGTTCCAAAACCATAGGGGTTTTGTTTCAATAATCAAATCGAACCTAAGTGTTGTTTTAATTCGATGTATCATCAATTCCAAACCTCAGAATGAGATAAAATTTGAATTCGAACATATGTATCAAACCCATTATCCAATTGCATTGAATTCGTTTATTTTAAACTGAACTTTCATAGGATTTTCTTCAAACTAAACATTTCGAAGGCTTCTGTGTCATTTAATTTGATTTTCCTATTCGATTACATCAAAAACCCCAAAACAGTTTAACCCGAAAACCCTAATTATGTATTATGTTAAATTCGGTGTTAGAACTCGAAATTAACAGAGGGTTTTCCTTACATGATAGATTCCTAACCTATATGTAGCGTTTAATTTGATTTTTATGCTCATTCGAATAGAAATCCCTAAAACCTTTTTTGTTAAGAACCCTAGAACTAGACATCATTCAATTTATTCTTGTTTGGAAAACTTAACATAGGGTTTATGTTAATCGGCCCTTTCTGAAACTGTGTATACCATTTAATTTCATTTTTGTATTTATTTGAATCAAAATCCCCAAATGCGTTTTTAAGATAAACCCTAGAAATCGAAATCATTAGATTCGTGTTTGTTTTATGAAATTGGCATATGGGTTAGCTTAGTCGAAGGTTTCTGAAACTAAATGATGTTATTTGATTTAACGTTTAAACCCATTTCGACCGAATCCCCCAAAACCGTTTTTAAGATGAACCCTAGAACTAGAGTTCATACAATTCGATGTTAAAAGCTGAAATTAACATGGGGATACTCTTAGTCGGCCATTTTAGGCTGTGCAAGGATGATTTATTACCGGGTTTGATGTCAACTTGATGAAGATCGACTAAAGCTTGAGTTTCAGCAATCCCCGCGATCGGATTCTTCTTCCAGAGGCTTGTTGCTTCGAATTGTCGTATGCTAACCACTCTAAAGGTGCCGACTAGAGTCTCTGTATGTTTGATTTCGTGAATTATGATTCAATTTTTTGATTTTGATGCCTCTTGAAACAGTTACGACTTTTCATCATCATTTGAGTTAAATTCGAATGTTTAACTGATTATTAATGAGTTGTAACGATTAATCATCATTAATATGATGATTATTACTAGTTTACTTCGTTTAATTTTTAAATTATAACACAATTTCGAATTTAAGTGTGATTTTTAGACGAATTTTGACTTTTAAAAGTCAAAATTGAGTATTTCTTTTAATTACATGCTTACTCCTTAATATTTAAGTGTTTATACATTTGTTTTGTTTTATTATAACCCTTGTAGTTCGTTTTTGTTCAATTTCGTATCATTTTAGTTAATTTTTGTTAACGGAATTATCCCGAAATTATCGAATTGTCACAATGGAACTATTGATCTAGAAGAACATGTAGCCCAGTATAGAGAAAGAATGGAGACAAATCCTATCCCTCCACATTTGAAGGAAGCTTTCTTGTGTAAAGGATTTGGCTCAACATTAAAAGGAGCAGCCTTAAAATGGCTACTCAATGTTCCTCCTTATTCGATTACATCATTTGCTCACTTGATTAACTTATTTAATAGTCAATTTTCTTGTAGCAGAACATTTGAAAGACTAACTAGTGATCTCTACAGGATAACACAGGGATCGATGATGAAACTCTAAGAAGCTATGTCAACAAGTTTGGCAGAGAATCTTTGGACATCCCTGATCTCGACATCACTACGGCTGTTCAAGCTTTCAAGATGGGATTACAGAAAAACTCACCTTTTTATGAGGATTTGGTTATGAATCCTTGTAGGAACATGGATGAGGTCTGGAATCGAGCATTGAGGTTTATAAGGCTGGAAGATGATAAAGAGATCCAGAAGAGGATTACTATAACTCCTCCCAGTGATCAAGGCAAAAGAAAGTTCGATTCACCCACCAAGTCATTCAAACCTGAGCCATACTAAATCTGACAACCACAAGATCAATTCTGTGGATGACGATGAGGATGATGAAGACTATCCCAGGATATCTGATTATTGTTTTTCTGTAGATATCCCTGAACTAATGTGTGCCATGCAGGATTTAGGTGAAAAAGCTAGATGGCCTCCTAAGGATTAGAAGTCTGCTACGAAAGATAAGTCCAAATGGTGTGCATTTCATGAAGATTTTGGACATGTGACTGAAGATTGCATTGCCTTGAGGAAAGAAATAAGCTACCTACTTAGAAAAGACCATCTCAAGGAACTGCTTGGCAAAAAGAAAGAAAGGAGGCAGGATCCTGATGGATTCCCAAAAAGAGCTGCATCTTCACCAAAGGATGCCAAGGTAATAAATTTTATCTCTGGCAGATATGACATATGTGGTACTTCCTATTCTGCAGCCAGAAGACACGCCAAAGAGGCTAAGATGGAGAATGGAGAAAGGCCTACAAAAAACTTCAACAGTAACTAAGGATACTGTGATATCCTTCGAAGAACAAGATCGAGAAAATATCATAGATCCTCATCACGATGGGTTAGTAATTACTTTATATGTTGCTAACCATTATGTACGCAGGATACTCATCGATGGAGGTAGTTCTGTAAACATCGTCCAATTGGAGACACTCAAGAGAATGAATATCCTTGAATCCGAAATAACGACGAAGTCTTTGGTATTAGTTGGATTCAGCGGAGAAGCCAAAGCTACCATTGGTGAAATTAAATTACCAGTATATATCGAGGGGGTAAATTCTATGCAACGCTTTTGTATTATAGATTATTTGTCTTGTTATAATATCATATTAGGTAGACCATGGATACACGACATGAAGGCAGTCCCTTCGACATATCATCAGTGTGTCAAACTACCTACACCATGGGGAGTTGTGAAGATCGATAGAGACCAGTAAGAAGCTAAGGAGTGCTACGCATCATCGATGAAGGCAACGACGAAATCAACCTCAACATAGCAATCAAAGAGCAACCTTGGGATAATCAGGAATCCCGGGAAAAAGAAGTAAAAGAAATATTACTTGATCCCGAGGATCCCGAAACCAAAGTCCTCATAGGAACTGATATCCCCAAAGATATGAGGAGAAACTGATTTCTATCCTGAAATCAAGAATCTCTACCTTTGCTTGGAAGCATGAGGATATGACAGGGATATCCTCAGAAGTAATCACACATAAGCTAGGAATAGATAGAAGCTACAAGCCCATCCACCAAAAAGAAGGAAATTTGCTTCCGAAAGGAATATAATCATCCAAGAAGAAGTGGAAAAACTTCTTAAAGCCAAGATGATTAGGGAAGTAAAATTTCCAAGATGGCTGGCTAATGTAGTTGTGGTTCAAAAAGAAGAATGGAAAGTGTAGAGTTTGTGTAAATTACACAGATCTAAACAAAGCTTGTCCTAAAGACCCCTTTCCATTACCACACATAGATTCAATGGTAGATGCTACAGCAGGCCATGAAATTTTAACCTTCATGGATGCATCGGCGGGATTCCAGCAAATCCAAATGGAGCCTTCGGACCTAGAAGATACTGCTTTCATGACGCCAACAGGGATATATTGCTATACAGCTATGCCATTTGGTTTGAAGAACGCAGGAGCTACTTATCAAAGGCTTGTCAATATGATGTTTAAGGATAAGCTGGGGGACACTATGGAAGTATATATTGATGATATGGTAGTCAAATCAAAGATTAACAAGATCATCTTAAGGATCTTCAAGAATCATTCGATATCCTGGATCGTTACCATATGAAACTTACCCTTCTAAGTGTCATTTTAGAGTAAGATCAGGAAAATCTTGGGATGTATGGCCACTAAAAGAGGAATAGAGGCCAGCCCAGAACAAATCCAAGCTATCCTGAACCTAAATCCCTAATAAACGTAAAAGAAGTACAAAGGTTAACAGGAAGAATAGCCGCTCTTAATAGGTTCATCTCAAGATCTTCTGAAAAATTCAAACGATTTTACGATATCCTTAAAAAGAATAAGAAGTTTCAATGGGATGAAAAGCATAGAATGAGAAAGAACTATAGGATCTGAAAGAGTACTTATCCTTGGCACCATTGCTCATGAAACCAGAAGATGGTGAACCACTATCACTATACTTGGCAGTATCCCGAACTACTAGTAAGTGTTGTGGTTAGTGAAAGACTATCAAGGATCACAATATCCAGTATACTATGTAAGTAAGAGCCTATTAGAT
>SZYD01000075.1:0-49459 GCA_009363875.1 Mikania micrantha | reverse complement strand
TCCTGATTATGATTATCCTTGGTATGAATTTTTCGTTATGTTCTAAAGTATTAGTTAATAATTTGAAAATTTGGTTGACTTCTTGAAATGATGGTTGACTTAGTATTTAAAATCACGTGTCATGTCCCTTTTATGCACAAACTTGTTATGCATATAAGTAACATGTCTTTATGAATATGATAACCCCTTGTTTCCATGTATTCTTTGAAAATGTTTTTGTGTTTTAAGCTTTTGTGACTATGATATAATCTTATTACTAAATTAAGTTAGACTTAATTAGAATAAAACCAATCCATAATCACTAAATCAAATTAGGATTATAATACCCTTATTGATTCCTTTAAGCTTAAATGATCATGTATATGTTCCTCGGCGTTTATCTTTGTAAACCCTTGGGTTTAGAACACAGGTATGGACTTAACAAATTAATATCTACACCCTTGGCAAGGTATGAGAGTCAGACTAACAATACCGATCAGCTAAGGTTCAAGAGAAGCCCATCGATATTAATAATATCGATGGCTTACTATCCCTTCGATATTAAATGAGTTACACATCCAATGACCGTGCTTTTATTGTTCTAACTCCTTGGGTTAACTTATCTAAGTATGATATTACTTTGAATTGGACTATGTTACTGAATTAGTAGTTTTGAAAGGTTGCATGGCTTTTTTTGTTATAGGAAACCGGTTGTAGCCAAAGGGAATACCTATCGATATTATCAATATCGATAGGTTATATCCGTCGACATTATAGTTCCTCTAACATCCAGATTTCCTGTTTTCTTGTTTTAACTTCCTTTCATTGGCCTAATCATGATTATGTTGGTGAATCTGTATGGTTTTGAAAGATTGCATGGTTGTTATCCTTGAAAGAAATTGGTTGAAACAGAATGGGTTCCCATCGATATTACAATATCGATGGGGTTTTATGTTCGATGGCTCTCAACCGATACTACCATTTCTTGACCTGTCCTGACTCAATTTACTTGGAATTGCAATCCAGATCAGATTAATATCAAAGCTAGGCTAGTATCGAAGCATTTCCTGGTCAATATTACTTTACACATTCCACCAAGTTCTTCATCGATATTACCCGTTTGCATTGCCCAGCCCTATTATCGATATTAGTCAACCGGTATTAGCAATATCGGTGAGATCTTGGTTTCATGGAACCTGGAGGTCTTCGAACATGATAATGTCGACAGAGGCCTGGCCCCATGCACCATCGAAGTTATCAGCTTCGAAGCCCAAGTCCGGCCTCCACCCAGCTCCTTCGATATTATGGTTTTCACCCTTTCCAGCTTCGATATTAGTCTCACCCGACTTTCCAGCCTTTTTCCCAGCCATCAAGCACTCATCTCAAAGTGTTCTAAACATTCCCAAGCTGTTTTCGAACTCAGGTCTGGAGTTTAGAAGGCTGAGAACCCACCTTGAAGACAAGAAGACGATGAATAGTAGAAGAACCTACAGTACTGTACCTTCTCTCTAATATTCCGGCTAAAATAGCTCGAACCAGCTCCGATCATTTGTACTACAAGCTTCCTCTTGTCGAGACGATCATTTTGATATATTATATGCTCGATTTGGTGAAGAATCAAGCAAGTTATGGTTGATTTTGTGTGGGTTTTGTTGAGAGAGGCTAGACGGGTGTGATAAGAGAAAGAGAGAGAGCTCTTGGAGCTGAACCTTGTGAAGAAAATGGAACAATACAAGGGTTTTTATACCCGAGAGGTTCCCCACGTATTCGGTCTTGCTCCGTGTCGTTTACGTGTATTTTTACGTACGCGTCGTTATGATTACGTAAACGGATATTTTAAGTTGTAAATTAGATTTCTTTGATTATTTTTGATGAGTTTCAAAATTGTAAAACGTAAAATATAATATTTTACTTATTTTTACTGTTCGTTCATAATCGGGCCGTTAAACGAATATAATTACGTGTATACCCGTAATCACATATGTTTTTGGTCATTTTATATGTTTATTGATGTCTACTCGTAATTATAAGTTCGACATTAATATCATTACGAATCGTCACCCATAATGATACTGAGTCTCGCTTACGTATTACGTTTTGTTTAAATGGTTTATTTGCCATACTATTCATCATAACACTACGCACTAACATTATCCTATTACACCAAACGCAGTTTGTGTACTGGGCATACGTAGAGTCCAGCTACCTGCCTTATCAGCCGCCAGCCACCACTGTTTCGATACAATATAATACTGTTCTTGCCTAGCATACTCGACTGTAATTAATAATATATACTTGTACTTAAACTAACAAAATCCTATAAAACACAAACATGAATATATGAGTCACATTGGCACATTGACATATTGAACACGAATCACACTAACATAAAGACTAACATGTACACACTGCTCTATCCTGATCTACGAATACCATGACTTATTGTACAGATGTAACAGTCTCCCCTAGTTAAGGGAATTTCGTCCCGAAATTAACTAGTCAAATATACTGTAAAAAGATGAGGGTACTTGAGCTTCATCTGGTCTTCACGTTCCCTGGTGAACCCAGCACCACATTTGCCCTCCCATCGTACCTTTACGATCGGGATACGGATACGTTTGAGTTTCTTGACCCCATGATCCATGATCTCCACTAGACGTTCTACGAATTGCATGTTGTTTTGAATCTGAGTGTCTTCCAGTGGAATCTGAACATCATGATCATCCAAGCATTTCTTAAGATTCGATACATGAAACGTATCATGAACATTGCTTAGCTCCACTGGAAGTTTGAGTTTGTAGGATACGGGACCAATCCTTTCAAGGATCTCAAAAGGTCCAACATACCTTGGTGCAAGTTTCCCTTTCTTCCCGAATCGGACAATGCCTTTCCAGGGAGAAACCTTGAGTAAGACTCAGTCACTGACTTGAAACTCAAGCGGTTTGCGACATCGATCGGTATAACTCTTTTTCCGATCTCGTGCGGCCTTAAGCCTTGATTGAATGATTGTGATTTTGTCGGTTTTTTCTTGAATGATTTCAGGTCCTACGACCTGTGAGTCACCAGACTCGGTCCAACAGACCGATGATCGGCACTTCCTACCATATAAAGCTTCAAATGATGCACACTGAATCCTTGTATTGTAGATGTTGTTGTACGAAAACTCGATAAGTGGAAGATGAGTGTCCCAACTTCCACCGAAATCGATCACACAAGAACGAAGCATGTCCTCGTGTGTTTGGATAGTCCTCTCACTTTGACCGTCGGTTTGGGGATGCTACGCCGTGCTAAGATTCACACGGGTTCCCAAAGCCTTTTGCAGTGATTGCCAAAAGCGAGAAGTAAAACGACTATCACGATCGGAAATGATTGACGTTGGAGTACCGTGACGAGCGATGATCTCGTTGATGTACAAAGTGGATAATTTCTCCATTTTGTAATACTCTCGGATTGGGAGAAAATGAGCAAATTTGGTGAGTCAATCGACGATCACCCAAATCGTGTCATAACCTTGCGGAGTTCTCGGCAAGTTGGTTATGAAATCCATGGAAATTTGCTCCTATTTCCATTGATGGATTTCAGGTTGTTGCAGAAGTCTCGAGGGCTTCTGATGTTCTGCCTTGACTTCTGAACACGTTAGACATTTTCCTACGTACAATGCTATGTCTTTCTTCATTCCCGGCACCAGTAAGATGTTTCAAGTCTTGGTACATCTTATCAGCTCCTGGATGAACTGAGTATCGCGACTTATGAGCCTCATCACATATGAGCTTGCGTAATTCTTTTGACTTTGGAATCCACATGCGGCCGTTGAAGTATAAAACCCCATTAGATCGAGGTTCCATTTTACCCTTAACTCCGCAGTCTAGCTCTGTCTTGTCTAGCTCTGTCTTTAGCTGGTTGTCGGTCACCACTTGTTGTTGTGCAATACGAATCAGGTCCTTCAAATTTGGTTGTGTTTTGATCTCCATGGCTCTTACACGAATTGGGTTGATTGGTTCCTTCCGACTAAGAGCATCCGCCACCACATTGGCTTTACCCGGATGTCAACGAATCTCACAGTCGTAATCAGTTAGAAGCTCAACCCAACGCCTTTGTCTCATGTTGAGTTCTTTCTGATTGAGAATGTGTTGCAGGCTCTTGTGGTCTGTATAGATGACACATTTAGTACCATAAAGGTAGTGTTTCCAAATCTTCAGTGCAAATAACACATTTCCTAACTCAAGGTCATGAGTAGTGTAATTCTTCTCATGAACCTTTAGCTGTCTCGAAGCATATGCAATCACCTTTTCTCGTTGCATGAGTACACAACCGAGATCAAGGTTTGAAGCATTGCACTAGACAATGAAATCATCACTGCCTTTTGGAATACTAAGGATAGGGGAGTTGCATAACTTCTGCTTAATAAGTTGAAATGCATCTTCTTGTTTCTGCCCCCATATAATCGCTTGACTTTTTTGGGTCAAAGTGGTAAGTGGCAAGGCAATCTTTGAAAAGTTCATGATGAACCTTCGGTGATAACCTGCCAAACCCAGAAATGAACGAATTTCTGTTGGAGTAGATGGGGTAGTCCAGTTCTTAATCGCTTCAATCTTCGCTGGATCTACGTGTGTCGCATCCCTATTGATAACGTGACCCAAGGAATGAACTTCCTTTAGCCAAAATTAGCATTTAGAGAATTTGGCATAAAGTTGTTCATGTAGGACCAATTTGGAGCCCAGAAACAATCCGGTTTCTATGTAGATCTGCTCGACAGCCTCTCGAATAGTGCAGAATCCTATTCCAGCGTTTTCCAATCGAAACCAACAGGCCCCGTGGTGATTAAAAGGTGAAGAATGAACGTTTGGATCAAGATCGAAGCCCACGGGGTTAGAATCAAAGTTGGACAGGGAAGAACTGCTCAAAACCCTAAGGGTTTGACACTGGAGTGCTCTGGGAAGAGAGGAGGCTCGGAAAAGTTAGGTGTGAATCTGTTTGACCAGGTATATATTCACAGTACTCATTCGGCCGAATGAGTGGTCGAAACAACTCATTCGGCAAATGACTCAGCCGAATGGACTTGGTCAACCGAATGAGTCATACGGATGACTCATTCGTTAGCCCTAGTCATTCGCTAGGCGTTCATTCAGTCGAATGACCTCATTCTTAGGGTCATTCGCACGAATGGGTCTATAAACATATATAATCAAAGTCAATCAAAGTCAAACACATATAAAATTGAATAAACATTAAACAACAATATAGAATAACTGATCTTCATTAATAACATCAACTTTATACATCAAAGATCATACAAAAGCTGAACTAGGGACATCTCATGCACTAACATACTCCCCTTTGGACCTATTTCTTCACTTTACAGCGTCTTTCTTGAAGTACTTATCTGATATAGGTTTCCAGTTTGTTCCAGCATGAATCCCAAAAACAATGCAGGACCTAATAACTCTCATTTATTGCAGAGCCTGTTCCATGTCTTCAACATCAAAGAATATCTGACATCTGCACAAAGCTTTGACATCATTGTGTGACAGATTCGTCAGCCACATCGGATCAAATATATGTTCAGTATCCCACTTATTGTCCTTGCACAACACAATTACTGCCTCTGAAGTGTGCCCATCGTAATACCACCATCGGAAACTGTCCAAGAAGTCTTGACGTATCTTCCGTAAATGAATCTTCTTCTTGACTCTTGGAGGCAGCCACTTCAGGATGACTTTGTGTCTGCGGGTGTCTGCATCAATCTCCGGGAAATAATACCTATCCGGCTGCTGAGGCTTGAAATTGATCCACCTCTTCCTATACTCATACTGAATATGTCTAGAGAACCAAGCTGACATCCTCGAATCTCCACTGTAAAGCATCTTCAAACGTGCGAGTTGGTTGACTTCAAAGCCTGGCAACGTCTTGAAGTCATGGGGGTGCTTGAAATACTGAATTCCTCGTTCTCTCTTGATAGCATAGCATTGTAGATCATGAAAGTATGCCTAGCTAAGTATTTGACCTCCAGTCTTGTATCCTTTGGTCCTATAAACTTTGGTGTGTGTAGCTGGCATCTTTGCAACGCTCTCTTTCTTCAAGACCTCCCAATAGGCTTTCCACTCTTCCTTTCTTTTCTGAATGTCTTCTGCTGAAGACTCACTACCGCTAACCTTTTCTTCAACCTTTCTGCTTAGCTCCTCCTCAGTGTGTTGTCTGAAAAGATGAGTAAATGTAGGTAGTTCATCCTCAGCTGAAGTGTACTTTGCGTCCTCTTCTTTAGTAATATCCTCCTAAATAACCTCATCAACATCATCAAAGGCCTCAGGAGACGGAATATTAGAAACAGGAGAAGAGGTGTCATCAATAACCACCTCTTCAGGATTTAACCTGAACAGCTCAGCAATTTGCTCCTTGGTCAAGCAATGGATAATCTCCCCTTCCTCCTTATCATAGCTAACTGAGTGTTGTATGATGCCTTGAGCATCCAAGATCATAGTCAACGTCTCGTCCAAACGACGTCTCAAAGGCATAGCTTGAACTTCCTCAGTAGCTTTAGGATCTTCAGTCTGAGGACGAGGAGGCGAAGGCTTGGCACTCTTGTCGTGCTTAGTCTTGGTTCTGACTTCAAGAGGTGGAGTTGGCTCTTCAGTATTGTTAGAACTAGAAGAATCACTACCAACATTGTCGTCATCATCACAAGAATCATCATCTTTATCAGAATCCTCATAATCAACTTTATCCTCATCAGACTCATCATCATCATCTTCTTCTTCTTCTTCCTTTTCTTCTTCGTCTGAATCATTGTAGTCAGCTTTAGTACCCTCGATCCTAGGAGTACCCTCTTTAAGGCTTTCGACTTGCTCTGTAAGTCGCGAGTTTTCCTCATCAAGAGCTAGGATCCTTTCACTAAAACCAGAGGCAGTCAAAGCCAACTGGTTGTGCTCATCAATGTACTTGAGCAGTTGCTCCTCCTGCTGAGCAGACCTAGCCCTCAAATCTGCACGCTGGTCAGCAGCCTGTAATAAAAGAGCATCTTGCTCGCTGACTCTTTGTGTGAGTTGGGCAATGGCTTCCTCTTGCTTGTGGTTCCTCTCCATCATGCTAAGAAGCAAACTGTTCAGTGTGCTGAGCTGTTCTGCAACTGAAACAGTTGGAGTATACGTGTCAGCTCATGTTATGGAAGGACCAGAAGAAGATACAGTAAATACAGCAGCATGAACGTAAGAGGAGGTCAGAGGGGCAGAAGTAGCACGTGTAGGAATAGCCCGTGACCTGGTCAGTGAAGAAACTGCAACTTTTGCAGCTGGTGTAACAGTAGTTGCTGTAACAGAAGACAGTTCTGACCGCCTCTATAGGACAAACTTTGTCCTTATTCTCTTGGAAAGAGGAGACGATGTGGCTTGAACAGTAGTAGTAGCAGCAGTAGAAGTAGAAATGGAAGTACGTGGAGAAGGAGTGGGAGCAAATTCAGGAATGAAAGACGGATCCTTGATCTCTTCAAGCTCTGACTCACTAGGCCTCTTCCTCCTCTTCACCAGCCTGGACCCAACCATGATGTTCTCAAACTCATCATTGGTCTTCTCTGAATCTGAGCTACTAGAACCTTCTTCACCATCACCCTCACCTGATTCATCTGAATCATCTCTCTCTTCGGCTGAAGTGGTACCAGCCATATCTAATGGAGTGGTGACGGTGGCTGCAGTAGAAGTCATGAAATCTAACTCGATTAAGGAATCAATATCTACATCATCATCATCAGCAGCTGATACACTAACTCCATCACCAGTACTAGCAACAACAACATCACCACCACCAAACATCAGTTGCACCACCAGAAGTATCACCACCGGCTCCAGACATATCAATACCAACACCACTACCACTTGCCCCACTAACACCAGCACCTACATCTCCACCATCATCACAATCATCTCCATCATTATCACCTAGTACTAGAATATCCTCTACATCCGAATTAGAATCGTCATGCCTCCATTTCCTTCCACCGGGAGAAATGTACTCAGGGTTCAGGAGATGACCAAATAGAGCACGAACTGGAGGCTTCGTCTCCTTTCCCCTGTATGATAGCACTATGTTGAGAGTGATGTCGTTCATGTGCTCTAACCGAATAATATATGTGCTGGTCTTCGGTAGGTTAGGCACTTGAGCATCAAAGATTTGCTGAAGAAATCTAGGGTACATCAGGAACTTCTTGCCACCCTTGAGCACGACGTTCTCCTTCAAATGTGTGAATACCATCTCACAAAAGTTGAATGGTAGATTCAGCATCAACGCCACAAAAGCACACTGTATGGTTTCCCTCAGCTCATCAAATCCCCCTCTCCTTGAACCCAAGCAGTGAATAAGTACATGTGCTAAGTACTTGAACCGTGGAGATAGAAATGCCTTGTTGAGAACTCCGACTCCCAAGTCACCAGCGTACTTGCATCGCATAAAACATCCACGGACAAGATAGCGATCAAGTAGAATGTGATAATCCGGTGCATCTTGAAATCCACATATCCTCCTGATGTGCTACGCAGAAACTATGACATCATTCCCTAGCACCTTGCCCCTAATCATAGGCGGCTCCACCTCACAATCTATAGTAGAAATAGCAACGAAGATCCTAGAACGCCTGAGAAATGTGATGATCTCAATAAAATGTCTGGCGTTCTTGGTGGAAAGATCCTAGTGAGCACATATGTTGTTCTTCGTCATTGCTTTGTAATCAGCCATTCTACAAAACAAGTGAATAAACATGTCAGTTCAATTCAGTTAATCATTTGATTAAAATCAGAAAATTTTCACAAGTGTAAAACTTGTAAGAATGAGATCGTAATGACCGAATGAATATCACCGAATGAGTTTATATTGACCGAATAGGTCAAGTCAACCGAATGACAACCAAATGAACTCATTCGGTTGAAGCATTGACCGAAAGAGTCCAGTCAACCAAATGACAACCAAATGAACTCATTCGGTTGAAGCATTGACCGAAAGAGTCCAGTCAACCGAATGACCAGCGAATGACGCTAGTGGCCGAAAGAGCCTCAATCGGTCGGATGAATTCATTCTGCTGCTGCATCCCATTTGGTTCACCAGAACGTCCGAATGAGCTTCATTCAGTCGGCCGAAGGATTTGAAAATGCCAAGTCCATAACATTTCAAATCAGACCACAAAATTCACAACAACATGTTCAGAAACGTTCGATTAAGCTTTTTATAAAAGGTCTTAGGTGATTTTGTGTTCTGTTTATCTATCTATTGAGAGGCGACAGTTACAAGCCCTAAATTCCTAAATAGAGGTCTGTTTACAGAGAATCAGTGGTCAAAATTAGCTAATCTTTGTCCCAATGATACCTGTAACAATCACAAGAAGGAATCTCAACAAAAGAATCGGTTTAATTAATGAAAATTTGAAGACCAAATGAGAGAAAGTGTTTCGGCCAAAGGAAGCACACAGTAGTCCGAGCGAATGAAAATTGGGGGAATGAACTGGTTCGGCCGAAAGAACCGTATATATAGGAAGTCTCATTCGGCTGAGAGGTCAACCGAATGAGTTGCTTCGCCTCAAACTGATTCGGCCGAATGACTCATTCGGTTGAATGAAGTCATTCGGTCGAAAGAGCCTTTCGCCTGATCCATTCGCCCATTTCATTCGTATGAATGAAACTTAGCTCTCACAACCACAACTTAATTTCAAATTTGACAATTTTAACAGTTGAACGAGTGCAATTATGAAGATTAGTCTGGTTGGTGATGGATTCAGTTAGATTAAAGGATTCAGATATGACTGAACATCTAAACACACAAATGATCATCTAAAACAAAATTAAACGAAAATCTTTTTGTCTTTTTCTGATAAACAAAAACTGTACAAACTAAAACTCAAAAAAGGAAACTCTACACAACCTGAAACTTAAATAGACACGAACACACATTTTTTTGTGAGTAGTGTTTCAAGACAATTATGCATACACCAGATCATGTGAAATCAGCCCTCAAGAATGCTTATACTTCTGACAAATTTGAATTACAAAAGAGATTACTGATATTCTTATCCACTTTAAACCTGACAGTACTTTGTTTCTAGACTGATCAATGATCACCCATGTTTTCTGACTAAGTTACCCATTATAGTCAACCAATCTAGGTCAAAATCAGTTTATAACTCATCTCCGCACATCTTAATACCGATCATCATAAACTCTACAAGGCTCCAATTTATTTTCTTTTTGTAATTTTCTTTTTCTTTTGTCACTCAAGATCAACACATTCTCATGGACGGCTTTAGCTAGGTCTTTACAAAGCAATATGGCACGTATACAGACCTGTATTGACAAGATTGACTTGTTCAATCCAAATGGATGGCTTCAACTAGGCTGCAGCCCAGTAATATGGCACATGTTTGGAATCGAACTTATTTTATTTATTGTATTTTCCAAGCTTAATACCAGCGTGATTTACTTTTATTTTCTTTTGATTCAATCATTCTCATCTGAATGGACGGCTTCAGCTAGGTTTTTACAAAGCAACATGGCACATGTACAGACTTGAATTCATGAATCATTGGAAACCTCATAAGATCCTAAGATAACAGGTGTATGCCTGATTTGAGTCAAAAACTGTTTATCCCTTAACTAGTTTTCTAAACTGGATCCCACAAATCAGACTTTCTAAAGAATCATCAACAGTCTATTGCCTTTGTAAAGTTGGCCTATCAGTATATCCAATCATAAGTCACATGTGCTTATCAGTTTATGCATTCACTCTTGCCTTTAAGACATGACAGGCTAACACATCACTTTCTTTAATAAGACTTTCTCATTTTTTACAATTTTTTTTAATGTTTTTGGTTTTTCAATTTTTCATATGTTTTTGGTTTTTCACTTATCACTATTTCTCCCCCTCAAAACCTAAAACAGAAAATCTTTTTTTAGTTTTTGATTGAGTAAAAGAAAAACAACATAAATACTACCTAAACAAACTAAAACAAAAGAAACTACCTAATAAAAGCGATAATCATTTGTTTGACTCAGATGAAGAAATGACTTCATCCTTTTGAAAAACACTATTAGCCGATAACAGATATAAAAATCTGGGTTTATCAAAAGCTTTTGTATAAAGATCGGCTTTCTGGTGATCGGTGTGAATTTTAACAACATCGATGAGTTTCTTTTCAAAACAATCATGTATAAAGTGATATTTTATGTTGATGTGTTTGGTTTTCGAGTGCTGGACTGGCTTTTTAGTGACAGCAATGGTGGCAGTATTATCAACATAAATAGGAGTGTTAGAAAAAAGTAACCCATAGTCCCTGAGTTGTTGGTGTATCCAGATGATTTGTGAGCAACAACTAGCAGCAGCAATATATTCAGCTTCACATGTTGAAGGAGACACCGACGTCTGCTTCTTGCACCGTCAGGTAACTAAACGGTTTCCAAAGAACTGACATCCTGCAGATGTTGACTTGAAATCTCTTTTGCATCCTCCATAGTCTGAGTCACTGTATGCAGTAAATTCAAAGTTATCATCATTAGGGTACCATAAGCCAAGATCCGGAGTACCCTTCAGATAACGCATAATCGTCTTCACAGCAATCAGATGTGATACTCTTGGTTTAGACTGATAGCGAGCACACAAGCATGTGGCGAACATGATATCTAGCCAAGAAGTAGTAAGATACATGAGAGACCCAATCATTCCTCGGTACATAATGGCATCGATTTACTCCCCCTTTTCATCTGGTGTAATCCCGTGATTGACAGCCAGTGGGGTACCGGCAGGTTTTGCATCTGACATACTGAACCGGCTCAGAATGTCACCAACTTATTTGGTCTGATGAATGAAGATCCCTGCCTCAGACTGATCCACCTGCAACCCAAGAAAAAATTTCATCTCCCGCATCGAGCTCAATTCAAACTTGTCTTTCATAACCTTCTCGAATTCCTTGCACAGACTATCATTTGTAGAACCAAAAATGATGTCGTCCACATAAACTTGCACCAAGAGTAAATCACCATCCTTCTCTCGAATGAACAATGTGCAGTCAATGACACCTCTTATAAACCCGTTGTTTAGAAGGTGAGTAGACAGTGTCTCGTACCATGCTCGCGGAGCCTGATGTAATCCATATAAAGCCTTTTCTAGCTTGTAGACTTGGTCACGATACAATGGATCCTCAAACCCGGGAGGTTGATTGACATACACTACTTCATTGATCACACCGTGAAGGAATGCACTCTTGACATCCATTTGATAAACTTTAAATTTCTTGATGGATGCATATGACAGGAAGATACGGATTGCTTTGAGACGAGCAACCGGTGCAAACACTTCATTATAGTCAAGTCTTTCAATCTGTCTGAATCCTTGCACCACCAGACATCCTTTGTTTCGCACAACGATCCCCTGATCGTCCCTTTTGCAACGAATAACCCATCTGGTGCCTATAACCTTTGCACCTTTCGATTTGTCAACAAGTTTCCAAACACCTAGTTTCTTTAATTGTAGGAGTTCTTCTTGCATGCCATCAACCCATGATTCCTCTCTCAATGCTTCAGTGATGGTTCGCGGTTCAACTTGAGAGATGAAGCAAGAATGGGCATAATAGTTCACATCAGCAAAGTCAAGAATATCAGCAAGACCACCTGAATAAAGTTGATTTCTTGTCTTGACCCCATCGAGCGGACTTCCAATAATGTTTTCATGAGGATGAATACGATTAATTCTTCCAACAGGATGAGCATGAACTTCAACCTGTGGATCAAGATTGTTCAGATTCAAGTCCTCAAAATCAGGTACAATGTTGTCAAAATTTGGTTCGGGGTAGCTGGTTGAACTAGGTTATCATCTGTGTCTGAGCTGTCATCATGTATCTGTATGGGAGTTGAAGCTGATGAAGGTTGCACAAGTTCATCAGGTGCATTTTGTGCGTCATACATCATTTGAACTGCAACATATTCATCTGAGTACATGGGAGGCATATTAAATGAGTTGAAAAGGTCTGAATAATCAAACATCCAGTCCAGACCTTTCCCAGGTGGGGGCATAGAGTGTCTTTGAACGTCCACGTGGTACCACTACTCCACATTCTGAGTTGATCTATTGTAGACCCTTTTATTAGGAGTGTTGTACCCAAGAAAATACCCTCCTTCCACCTTCTCATTAAACTTGCCATGCTCGTGTTTCTTAAGCATCGTGCATAGAGCACCAAAAGGCTCAAGATACTTAAGATTAGGTTTTCTGTTGTGGAGCAGCTCAAAACAAGTCTTCCCATGTCTCTTGACTATCAAAACCCGGTTCAGTGTGTAGCAAGCATTTGCAAAAGCTTCATTCTAGAACTAAACTGGAAGGGATGAATCAGCTAGCATTGTCCGAGCAGCCTCAATCAAAGTTCTGTTCTTGCGCTCAGCAACACCATTCATTTGCGGGACATATGGAGCACTAAATTGTTGGACAATGCGACGTTCATTGCAGAAGTTCACCATATTATGATTCTTGAACTTTGTCCCGTTATCTGTTCTGAGCATACGGATCTTGAGCTTATAAAGTGACTTAAGTTTAGTTACCAAAACTTGAATACACTCGAAAGTTTCTGATTTCTACTTAAGAAAGAAAACCCAAGAATATCTGGAATACTCATCAGTGATGACTAAACAGTATTGATCTCCAGCTATACTCTTGCGGTTGACTGGACCAAATAAATCCATATGGAGAAGCTCAGAGGAACATTGACTGAATGATACTTTTTCAGCTTGTGAGACTGCTTGGTCTGCTTTTCCTTCTTACACGAGACATAGATATCAGACAGCTTGAAATTCTTCAAACTGACACCTCAACCAAGTTGTTGTGTACTAAATGATTCATCTTGCGTAAACTCAAATGGCTCATCTATTATGCCAAAGAATAGAATCTTTCTCGATGGCTTTTGACATAAAACATGAAGCTGAGGAGGATGTTGTTGAAGCTGTAGCCATGTTGAGTACATACAAGTCTTGCTTAAGGGGTGCAGACATCAGAATCCAGTCTTTAGGAATAGTGATGCCCTGCTTGACAATGTAGCAACTGGAGTCATAAAAAAGAACTTTATACTGCTTATCACAAATCTGTGATACTAAAAGAAGATTGTTCTCCAACTGCTTGACATATCTGACTTTGTCAAAGGAAACTTGGCCGTTTGAAAGAATACCCTCTCCAGTAATGAACCCTCCTTTGTCACCGGCAAAAGCTACATATCCACCTCGAATTGCATTAAAATTGGTGAGCAGCGAAATATATCCAGTCATGTGCCTTGAAGCCCCACTATCAATGATCCAAGAGCTGTTAAGAGCAGCTGTTGGGGCAACCTGCACAAACACAAACAATTAGTTCAATTTGGGAACCCAAGCCTTTACAGTCTTGGGTTGACCCAATGAGTCTCGGATCCAAACATCAATCCATTTACCATTTGGGGTTGCCTTGTCTGGAGTGTTTAAAATTGGAATCTCAGAAGACTTGACTTTCCAGACTGTGTTTTTACTGAAAGAGTTTTTCAAGTAAATGGATGATGGTTTTGATTGATTAACATGAACAACCTTGGGAACATCTAAGTTCTCCACTTTCCCTTTACCCTTATCCAAAGGCTTAACAAGATTGGTTTGTGTGGGTTTTACTTGAGATGATTTACAATCATATTTGACTTGTTTGATGAAATTTTGATTTTGTTTTCTGGGTGGTGCCACCTTAGGTCTGATCAGATGAGGACAAAATCTAACAACATGTCCAGGTGCACCACACTCAAATCAAACTCTTTTGTCTTTGTGATGAAACTGTTTGGGTTTAGAAAAAGACTGATTGGTTTAATGAAAAACATTTGTTTTTGTCTTGTTCTGCTTAAAACCTAAACCCTTTTTCCCATTAGAAACAAGATTGTCAATCTTGTTAGACACACTTGCTTCACCCTCTTGTGAAGCCTTCACAAAACCTAATTCTTGATAGATTTTTGAAGGTGAAATTGGGTCACCCTTTTTGACTACAGGTGTCTGATTCTTAACACAAGACACTGGAGGAGAATCATCAGATTCATTCTCAGAATCAGAGACCCAATCTTCCACCACGCCCTCCATAAAAGATTCCTCAGACATTGAGAAACCCTAATAAGATATTATCCCAATTGGATCAATAACTAATGGAGTTTTCACCTGAAATCTTTAACCTTTTTGTCATTTGGAGAATTAACAAAGCTGTTCAAGACTGGTGGGGGACAGTGATTATATTTTGTTTCTTTACCCTTCCCAGTTTGATCAGTCCCATTACTGATCATGTGCTCGATAATGTAAGAAGAGCTCTCATAGCTCTTGAGGTTTTGGCTTAAGGTCTCATAGTCACATTCGACTATGGCAAGTTTCTTCTTAGTCTCATTTATGGTGTTGAGATAAGAAGTAACTGCATCTTTCTTGTTAAGCACAGCGATCTCAGCCTCATGTAACTGTCTGTTTAACAAATTAATCTTATCCTGAAAATCTTTTTCATTAGATTTTAAAACTTTGTTTGCTTCAATCATTTGGTTGAGATCGCTGATCAAGTCAGAATTGTGCTTTTGATAAGCCAGGACCTTGCTGTCAAGATCAATACAGTTAAAACATCTGGAATGAGAAAAGAACATTCATCATATACCTGATCTGACTGTGAGGTAGCAGAAGTGTTCACCATCATAGCAAACTAAGTAGCGGGTTCTCCAAGCTCAGCATCAGAATCTGCTTGAGTGTCTGAGTCTGAATTGCTTTCTGACTCTGAACCTGATGATTCCTCTAGACTGGTCTGTGCTTCTTCAGAAGTGCTTTCTTCACTGGATTCATCAGTCTTCTGGATTTCAGCAACACAGGCTTTATCATGTCCTCCCTTATCAGGATCGAATCTGAAATCCCAATTCTCGCCTTCATCATTTTGCACCATCAAGGCTTTGCTTGCATTTGAAGAACTTGCATGAGTGGGAGTATCAATAGGTACAAGTCTTCTTTCTGGATTAGCTGCAGAAGATCTCTGATTATGAAAAGGATCCTTGTTTCCTGTCTTCTTTCGTTTGTTGCACTGTCTTGCAAAGTGTCTTTTTTCTCCACAGTTATAACAAGTGACAGATGCCATATCAAAAGCAAATTTTGAATCCTTGTTCAGATTAATATCTTTTCTAGTTCTTCTCACAAAATCCTTAGCTCTTCTCACAACACTAGCTAGAGTTCACATGATCTCTATCCTCTCCATGTCATCCGGGTCTATCTGAGAATAATCATCATTTGTCAAGTGAGGATTACCAATCTGGCCTGCTAGTAATCCATCATAGGAGCAAACAAGAGTAGACAGAAGACCCATATGCTCCTTTGCAACCTCTACAGTCACTTTATCAGAATGATCTGTCTTCACACTAGTGACTGGATGACTATTTTCTTTCTGAGAAGTTGATATTGAAGATGACTGACTGAAATGAGTCTGATTTGAAACAGGGGCTTCTTTAGTCTGAGAAACAAAAGTAGTCTTCAATGGAGCATGAGAAGAAGCTCTCTCTACAATAGGAGTAGAATAATACAATGAGGGGTCCTGAAGTTGAGCAACTCTTTTTTCCTTCCACTTGTTCTCAATTTCATGTTCTTTCAGCTTCTGGATAAACTCATTGATGTCCATACTAGCCATCATCTCATTTTGCTTCAAAACCATGAGAAATGACTCCCAATTGGGAGGTAAAGCATATACTAAACACTGAATCTTCTCTTGAGTTGTAGTCTTGACCTGATGGTTGAACAGTTCACTCAGAAGATGGTAAAATCTAGCAATTAGATCATCTAGGGACTCGTTTCCCACATACATGAAACTATTAAACTCCTTCCTTAAAGCTTTGGACTTGATGTTCTTCAACACATCATTTCCCTCGTATCTCTGTTGCAACTCCCAAAGTAGCTTAGAAGATGTAAACTGTCTGAACTGATGAAAGATATTAGTGGCTATGGATTGAGACAGAATAGCATATGCTTTCTTCTCAAAGTCATATAACTTTCTCTTTGGTTCAGTCATCCGGGTGACTAACATTGGAGTTCCATCTTCATTCAGAGGTCTCAGATAACGACCCTCTATCATCATCCACAAGTTGGTATCAACTCCATTGATATGGATTTCAAATATGTACTTTCAGTGAGGGTAATCATCTAATGAAAGCAACTTAGGAGCTTTATTAGAGTTCCAAGCCTCAATCTCAGTTAGTAATATAGTCTAAATCCGATGATTCTGGTTAGCCATCAAAGTTAAATCCTCCATTATGTCAAGAACAAAAGTATCCAACAATTTGAAACTTTTAAAAATGATGGCCGAATGACACAAATTGGGCCGAATGTCGGGGACCGAATAAGTGGAGAGACCGAATGAACTGAGTCAGCCGAATGAACAAAGGACATAATGAACTTAAAGGCCGAATGAGAAGCACCTAATAACAGTTGGACCGAATGACAGTTGACTAGGTGATCGAATGAATCAAAGACCTAATGTGTAGGCCGAAGAGAGCTATTCGGGCGAATGAATCTATTCGGCCGAAAGAAGGCTATTCGGATGGCTTATTCGGATGAGTGACTCATTCGCACCATCTGGGGTTTTCAGCTGCAAAAATCACAATAACTTTCAATCTAGAGTGAATCTAACCACCAAAATTGGTACGAACATCAAGACATCATTACCAAGCAATTGGAATGATCGATTTGACAAAACATCCACAAAAACACACGATTTTGTAATGAAACAGTAACTTGTAGGGCAAGAAACTTAGGGTTTTTACAGATCTTGAACAAGCAATATCAGATTTGATGATTTGGAATGGAAATCGAGCAGAATCAAGAGCCGACGCTTTGATACCACTTTGTAGGACCAATTTGGAGCCCGAAAACAATCCGGTTCCTATGTAGATCTGCTCGACAGCCTCTGGAATAGTGCGGAATCCTATTCCAGGGTTTTCCAATCGAAACCAACAGACCCCGTGGTGATTCAAAGGTGAAGAATGAAAGTTTGGATCAAGATCGAAACCCACGGGATTAGAATCGAAGTTGGATAGGGAAGAACTGTCACACCCCGAGCCGACGGGGTAGGATCGGGTTTCCCCGACGGGCGGAAGGTTCCCGGGGCGCGATATCGTGAGTGATAATCGAAAGTGATCAGATTGTTTACATTGCACATGATATAAATGAGAAATGCTAAATATAATAGAATTACAAAGTTAAATTACATCAGTATCGTTTATAATTTAACAATGTAAATCTATTGTCAACGTCATAAAATGACTATCTTGTATTTACACAAGATATACAAAATAAATTGTATAATGATGTCTTCAAAAGTATGCAGGTCCAAAATACCAAAGCTTCTATCTGAAGTCCTAGTCCAAAAGAAATGACTTCTTAATTGACCTGTTCATCACCTGAGAAGTCATGCAAAATTTAAAAGTCAACACATGGCTGGTGAGTTCATGTAGTTTAGTATTTGAAAATGATTTGAAAATGATTTGAAAACCTCCTTTGGTAAAGACCCTAACCTCATTAACACCACATGTATCATCCAGATCGGTATGCTTATGTATAGGGCATACCCCTGAGTCGAGGCTACAACCCCGCCCAGACGCCATCCCACCACATACTAATCCGCATAGGACATTGTTGTTAATGATAATTAGGCATTTTTACCCTACCATTTACCCATGATTCTTCTGTTCTCTGTTCCTGTAAATACAATCATTTGAAATCTCTATTGATTCCATAAGTTCCTCATAAAAATATGATCAACCACAGCAATTGTACAAACAGTTATAAATGCTTAATTAAATAAATAAATAAACATTTAATAAAATCTAAGTCCTAATGATTGGGGCCTTTGGTCATACTCGAGTAGACTAGTCTGTCAATCTAGGTACTTAGTAGTTAGGGAATCTGTAAATATCCTCAAACATACGACCTACAATTCAAACGGTCTAGCTAGGACTTCTTGAAATGCAGGATTTTATGTTTCGTCTGTTTTTGGCGTATGTTATCTCTGATATTTCCCAGGCTTTCCCTTGAAAATGATTTGTTGATTCGTCTGATTCTGTTACAAGATGTACTTGATTCGTTGATCATAGAATACTAGATTCATTGATCAATTGTACCCTTATTCATTGTTCAACAAACACTTGATTTGTAGAACATTGAATATGGTCTTTGCAAAGATTGTTTCGTTTGATTCGTTTGAACTTCCACACTTGTTTCGTCAAAATGTTTCGTATGATTCGTTGAAAACACCCATTTGATCCGTCAAAATGTTTCGTTTGATCTCTTGAACTCACACACTTGTTTTGTCAAAATGTCTAGTTTGATTTGTTTGAAATGTTTTGATTTGTTGAAATGTTTAGTTTAACTTGATTATTCACTTAATTTATAAGTAAATCAGTTAGTAAACTTACATAAAATCTTCCTAGACATGGTCTAGGATAACATTTATATATATGTAAAACATATAAATTTAAAAGCATTTAAGTAAACAATTTAAATAAAACAGTTTACGCATGCTTCTCAGCCCCGCGTTTTAAAACAAAAATGTTAGAAAAGGGGCAATGAACTCACCTGTGCTGCTATGTAAATGATCTACACAAAATGCGCACTCTTGTTTGTTGCTAAGTTGCTTCGGTTCCTGAGTTATTTTATAAGATTTGAATACAATAAGTACGCGTAGTAGTCGTTGTGCCTAAGATTGAGTCTTGTTGTGTGTGTGCAACTAAGTGTCTTAGTACTAAATGTATCTAAGATCTAATCTATCTTAATTACCCTCTTTATGATCCCAATCCCATGTTGAGTTATAACACTTACTTTTATATTTTTAGAAATTTCGGCAGAGTTTCCTTTGTTTTATGTTTAAAATCCAGACAAGTATATTGTCTATTTTACATCTAAATCCCAATCAATGATATTACAATTAACTTTTATAACTAAATAAATTTAAAAGAAACCAATGCCAATTATAAATTACATTTCAAATCAATCGAGATTTTAATTGAAAACATTCACACATTTCCAATTCTATATTAAAAAAAACATCATTATTTATAACCAACTCTTTCATTAATCCCATGCACACACATAAATTAAATAAATCCATGCATGTTCACTATGGGATCAATTTCTCATACAACTCAGGTTTTATAGCCAACTAACCATTCCTTAGATTATTACCACTAGTTTTGTTGATCCTAGTCCCACCTCAACTCAATTTAAACGACTTTTAGGTTCGGTATTCCTCTAGGGCAGCGAACCTTCTTGAGTTAGTCACCATGGGTTCGGCTAATTCTTCCAATTCCAACGAACCCTCAAGGGTTCGGCCCATTAACCAGGGTTCGGCTCTAGGAGAAGGGTTCGTCCCCTTAATGGTTCGTGACTGATGGACCAGGGTTCGGGGCTCAGATTTGTGCAGGTTTGTTGCAGACAACAGGGTTCGTGGATCAGGCACCTTACAGGTTTGTTGCAGATGAAGGTTCGGCCAATGAAAAGCAAAGAAAGGTTCGGCCGATTATTACTGGGTTCGTCCAACATACCCACGAACCTGTTGTGGTTTATGCATCATCATCTTCATCCTAGGAAGTTAAACCTGTTACAAATCCATTCCTAACAGTACCTAAATACGTATAACACCTTGACCCAATTGATTTTAGTGTCTATACTCGATTAACACTACAAAACCTATGTGAATCGTGAACACACACACACTAAACCGAAACTAAACTCGAATATTACCTCAATTTTAGTGGATGGATGTCTAAAATTCTTGTACTTTCGTGATCTACAAGGTGAGAGGTTCGTAATGATACCTTGAACACTTGAATCCACCAAGGATTGGGCTTCCAAATCTTAGAAAGAAGGTTGTTTCTTGAATAAAAACTTGAGAGAGAGGGAGACGACTTAGAGAGAGAGAGGGAGGTTGGTGAACTGCGTTATGGCATTAACTTGCCATAATAAATGCTTCACCACACCCGGTTGATCGGTCTCGTGCGGTTCCGCGTGAAATGTCGTTTCGTGTACTTTTCGCGACGAAACGGCACGATTTTAAAAGTAGAAATCATTTAATTATTCTAGGTTGTGATTCCTAATAAATTAACTAATATCTTCTTATTTATTTTAATTTTAGGATAATAATTTACTGTTACAATCGAAATGTACGGTCGTCGCGCGTGTTCATTCGAATCGTCACCCGTACGAACACGGTGATAACTATACTTTTCAATCTTGTTTTCTAATTATAGAATATCATTCAGAACGTTAAACTTTCAGATATATTCGTACAGATCGTCACCTATACGAATAACCCGTCAATTTAGCATTCACGTAACAATATTCGTGTGTTTTGTTCTTTAAAGTCTCGCATACGTTTATACATAATAAATTCTAAACAAATAATCACTTGATGGTTGTGTATGGTCAAATAATTATCTGACTCAAGAACTATCGTTCTGAACTGTGTTTCTGTTAAATGTTTCTGAAACTGTTCTATGACAACACACTATGATAATGATAAATGATATGAATGTGAAACTTACTGAAATGTATAGGATTCGTACCTGTTTTACTGTTGATATACTGTAGAGATCACTGTTCCGGTGACGGTTCCGGCACTGATGTTACTGTCTCCCCTTGTTAGAGAAATTTCGTCCCGAAATTTAAGAGTTGTTATCAGGTACAGCTTCCTCTTCAAACTGTTGGGGGTACTTTAACTTCATGTGATCTTCACGTTCCCAAGTGAACTCGGGCCCGTGTCTTGAATTCCATCGAACCTTTACAATAGGAATACGGCTTCGCCTCAGTTGTTTAACCTTGCGATCCATAATCTCTAAAGGTTCTTCAATGAAATGTAACTGTTCATCGACTTGAATCTCTTCGATTGGAATGACGAGAGAATCGTCAGCAAGGCATTTATTTAAATTAGAGACGTGAAACACGTCATGCACACCACTGAGTTCATCAGGTAATCTCAGTCTATACGCCACAAGACCAATACGCTCGATGATCTCGAACGGTCCAACGTATCGAGGTGCTAATTTTCCTTTCTTTCCAAAGCGTACGACGCCTTTCCATGGGGATACCTTCAACATTACACGATCTCCCACTTGGAATTCCAACGGCTTGCGCCGTTTGTCGGCGTAGCTCTTTTGTCTACTCCTTGTTGCTTGTAGTCTTCTTTGAATCTGAGCTATCTTGTCAGTGGTTTCTCGAATAAGTTTTGGCCCAGTTATTTGGTTGTCTCCAATTTCAGTCCAGCAGATCGGTGATCGACATTTCCGACCATAGAGAGCCTCGAATGGTGCACATCCGATACTGCTGTGGTAACTGTTATTGTAGGAGAACTTGATCAGTGGCAAATGGGAGTCCCAGTTCCCACCAAAGTCCAGTACACAGGTCCTTAACATGTCCTCTAGGGTCTGGATAGTACGTTCTCTTTGACCATCCGTTTGTGGATGATAAGCTGTACTCAGATTTAACTGTGTCCCTAGAGATTTCTGTAGTGATTGCCAGAACCTGGATGTGAATCTGCTGTCTCTATCAGAGATAATAGACAATGGCACACCGTGGCGTACCACTATCTCATTGATATATAATCTAGCCAGTTTATCCATGGTGAAGTTCTCACGCATGGGCAAGAAATGAGCAGATTTGGTTAAACGATCAATGATCACCCAAATTGTATCATGACCACTGGAAGTGCGGGATAGCTTGGTAATGAAATCCATAGCTATTTGTTCCCACTTCCAGAGCGGAATTTCAGGCTGTTCCAGTAAACCAGACGGTCTCTGGTGTTCCGCCTTTACCTTTGCACACGTTAGACATTGACCGACATATTCGGCTATGTCTTTCTTCATTCCAGGCCACCAATAAAATCCACGCAAGTCTTGTTACATTTTATCAGCGCCTGGATGAACAGAGTATTTAGTCTTGTGTGCTTCATCGAAGATGAGTTTTCTCAATTCATCTACCGCCGGGATCCATACACGTTCTCGGTAGTAGATCATTCCATCGGGCTTCGTGTCAAACTGTTTCTCTGTTCCGCAATCAAGTTCCTTCTACAAATTACCTCGGTCAAGTGATTCTTGTTGTGCTTGAATAATCTTGTCACTTAAACTGGTCTGCACGGTTATCCCCATTGCTCTAACACGTATGGGTTTGACCCGTTCCTTCCGGCTCAAGGCATCAGCTACAACGTTCGCCTTTCCCGGATGATACTTAATTACACAATCATAATCATTCAGAAATTCAACCCAACGGCGTTGTCGCATGTTGAGCTCCTTCTGATCAAAGATGTGTTGCAGACTCTTGTGATCAGTGAATATGGTACACTTGGTGCCATATAAATAATGTCTCCAAATCTTCAATGCGAAGATTACTGCTCCCAGTTCAAGATCATGAGTGGTGTAGTTCTTCTCATGAATCTTTAACTGTCTTGATGCATAGGCTATGACTTTGTCCCGTTGCATTAACACACAACCAAGTCCCTGATGGGAAGCATCACCGTATACAACAAAATCATCACAGCCTTCTGGGAGAGATAGGATTGGAGCATCACATAGTTTCTGTTTCAATGTCTGGAAAGCATCCTCTTGTTTCTGCTCCCAGACGAATGGTTCACTTTTCTGAGTTAGTTTGGTGAGTGGTAAGGCTATCTTAGAAAAGTTTGAGATAAACCTTGTATAATAACCTGCCAATCCCAGAAAAGATCGTATCTCCGTCGGTGTCTTCGGAGTGTCCCAATTCTTTATCGCCTCGATCTTAGCAGGATCTACATGTATTCCATCGCTGTTAACTACATGACCCAGAAATTGAACCTCTCTTAGCCAGAATTCACATTTAGAGAATTTAGCATAGAGCTGTTCTTTCTTCAGCAGCTCCAAGATCTGTTTAAGTTGTTGTTCATGTTCTGTTTTGGTCTTGGAATAAATCAGTATGTCATCAATAAAGACAATGACAAACTGATCCAAGTACGGCTTGCACACTCGGTTCATGAGGTCCATGAAAACCGCTGGTGCATTTGTCAATCCGAAAGGCATCACCATGAATTCATAATGCCCGTATCTTGTTCGGAAGGCCGTTTTCGGTATATCTTCATCTTGAACTCTCAGCTGATGATATCCAGACCGCAAGTCAATCTTTGAGAAGTATTGAGCTCCTTGCAGTTGGTCAAACAGATCATCAATCCACGGTAAGGGGTACCGATTCTTGATGGTCAGTTTGTTCATCTCCCTGTAGTCTATGCACATTCTGAATGATCCGTCTTTCTTCTTCACGAACAAAACCGGAGCTCCCCAAGGTGAGTAGCTCGGTCTGATGAAACCCTTGTCAAGTAACTCCTGCAATTGATTTGACAATTCCTGCATCTCCGATGGTGCTAACCTGTAAGGAGATTTAGCAACAGGAGTTGCTCCAGGAATTAAATCAATACAAAACTCTACCGGTCGCGCAGGTGGCAAACCTGGTAGGTCTTCAGGAAACACTTCAGGATACTCTTTCACTACCGGTACATCTTGAATCTTGTTCTTCTCCTTTCCTTTTTCCACCACATGAGCCAAGAACGCCACGCACTGCTTCTGTAGACACTTACGCGCCTTTATGCAAGAAATGATTTTGACACTTCGTTTTGCTTGATCCCCTTTAACTTCCAATACACGATCACTCGGCAATGGAATTCAAAGTAGCTTTTTAGAGCAGATGACCTCCACTCGATGAGACGAAAGCCAATCCATTCCAACAATGATATCGAAACTACCCAGCTCCATCGGTGTCAAATCGATGGTGAATATATGACCATTAAGTGTCAATGGGCAGTTCCTATAAACTGTACTAACTGTGATCTGTTTCCCGTTAGCTACTTCTATAATGTAAGGGGAGTCTAACTGTTCCTCTATGGAATCTAGTTGGCATGCAAAATCAGTAGAGATAAAACTCTGATCCGCACCAGTATCAAATAGCACAGATGCATAAAAGTCATGTAAGAGAAACGTACCAGTGACCACATTCGGGTCCTGGCGTGCAGCTGGTGCTCCAATAACGAAGGCTCGTCCACGTGGTGCTTGAACTGCTGGTTGAGCCTTCTTTGGGCAGTTCTTCGCAAAGTGGCCTTGTTCGCCACAATTATAGCATCCACCATTGTTCTGATTTGCTGGTGGAGGGAGAGCCAAAGCAGCATTGTTGACTGCTTGATTAGGCGTCATCCGACAGTACTGGACCCAATGGCCCTTTTCGTCCACATCACGTGCAATGCTTTCAGGGAGTGTCAGCAGTGTGATGATACTGACACTTGGCACACAGGGGAAACGTGCCGGTGTAAGGTTTGCGGTTGGGGTTCTGTGGTGCTGCTGCTACTTGTTGTAGAGGTGTGGCCACTGTGTAGTTCTTGATAGTCTTCTGTTTCTTCTTCTGATGGTGGTGGGGTTTCTTGGAAGACTCAGCCTTGTTTTTGCTGGGTTCAGCCTCTTTCTTTAAAGCTCCAGAGGCTACCATGAGGTCAGTGATTTTCCCAGACAGTCTCATTGCAGATTCAACAGTAGTAGGGTTGGCTGAAACAACCATGCCCTGAATGCAGGCGGGAAGTCCACCTACATAACGGTCTATCCTCTTCTCTAAAGTCGGTACCATGTCTGGAACCAAAGCAACTAGCTCGTGATAGCGAGTAGTGTAGCCCATGTGATCAGCCCCCTTCATCACATGGTTGGATAGTTCAACCTCCAACTTCTGCAGCTCATTCTTGGGGCGAAATTCTGTTCGCAGCAGTGCCTTGAAGTCTTCCCATGGCATTGCCATAGCTTCCTCTCTTCCTCGGGCGTTGATCTGACCATTCCACCAGGTCAGGGCCCGTTTGTTGAATGTTCCAGCTAAGTAGCGGACCTTGTGGTGTTCGGGGCAGCTGCAAAGATCCAAATTTGTCTCGATCTTCTCAATCCATTGGATTAATCCAACGGCGCCTTCAGACCCACTAAAACTGGGTGGTTTACATCCTACAAAGGACTTGTAGGAGTAATGAGATGGATCTCCAGTATTTCCACTGGCTTCTCCTGATGTGTTGCCAGTGTTGAGGATCTCATTACGAAGACGAAGGAACATCTCCGGTATAGCTTCTTTCATCTGGTTTGTCATCTGGCTACTCAGTAACGTCACCAAGGCGACAGTAGCAGGATTTAAGGTCGGTGTTGTGCCCGAACCAGATGCTTGGTTCATCAACGGAGGAGGGGGAGGAGGAGGTGGAGGAGGTGGTGGTGAATCATTTGGTGACGGTGTGGAGGAATGTGGAGCCATGTCTCGAGGTGGTAGCTGTATCAAGGGAGGTTGTCTTCGTGGCGGCATTCTGATCATAACCAATAGAGTTATCGGTTAGTGCAATGATCGAATACAGAAGACAATATGCGAATAAGTCTTAAGTCCTATTTTCTCTACATGCAGGGTCCCTAGGTTATAGTCTAGGCCAAACCAATTAAATAAGTGACCTATATTTCTTTATAACCACGGCTCTGATACCAATCTGTCACACCCCGAGCCGACGGGGTAGGATCGGGTTTCCCCGACGGGCGGAAGGTTCCTGGGGCGCGATATCGTGAGTGATAATCGAAAGTGATCAGATTGTTTACATTGCACATGATATAAATGAGAAATGCTAAATATAATAGAATTACAAAGTTAAATTGCATCAGTATCGTTTATAATTTAACAATGTAAATCTATTGTCAACATCATAAAATGACTATCTTGTATTTACACAAGATATACAAAATAAATTGTATAATGATGTCTTCAAAAGTATGCAGGTCCAAAATACCAAAGCTTCTATCTGAAGTCCTAGTCCAAAAGAAATGACTTCTTAATTGACCTGTTCATCACCTGAGAAGTCATGCAAAATTTAAAAGTTAACGCATTGTTGGTGAGTTCATGTAGTTTAGTATTTGAAAATGATTTGAAAATGATTTGAAAACCTCCTTTGGTAAAGACCCTAACCTCATTAACACCACATGTATCATCCAGATCGGTATGCTTATGTATAGGGCATACCCCTGAGTCGAGGCTACAACCCCGCCCAGACGCCATCCCACCACATACTAATCCGCATAGGACATTGTTGTTAATGATAATTAGGCATTTTTACCCTACCATTTACCCATGATTCTTCTGTTCTCTGTTCCTGTAAATACAATCATTTGAAATCTCTATTGATTCCATAAGTTCCTCATAAAAATATGATCAACCACAGCAATTGTACAAACAGTTATAAATGCTTAATTAAATAAATAAATAAACATTTAATAAAATCTAAGTCCTAATGATTGGGGCCTTTGGTCATACTCGAGTAGACTAGTCTGTCAATCTAGGTACTTAGTAGTTAGGGAATCTGTAAATATCCTCAAACATACGACCTACAATTCAAACGGTCTAGCTAGGACTTCTTGAAATGCAGGATTTTATGTTTCGTCTGTTTTTGGCGTATGTTATCTCTGATATTTCCCAGGCTTTCCCTTGAAAATGATTTGTTGATTCGTCTGATTCTGTTACAAGATGTACTTGATTCGTTGATCATAGAATACTAGATTCATTGATCAATTGTACCCTTGATTCATTGTTCAACAAACACTTGATTTGTAGAACATTGAATATGGTCTTTGCAAAGATTGTTTCGTTTGATTCGTTTGAACTCCCACACTTGTTTCGTCAAAATGTTTCGTATGATTCGTTGAAAACACCCATTTGATCCGTCAAAATGTTTCGTTTGATCTCTTGAACTCACACACTTGTTTTGTCAAAATGTCTAGTTTGATTTGTTTGAAATGTTTTGATTTGTTGAAATGTTTAGTTTAACTTGATTATTCACTTAATTTATAAGTAAATCAGTTAGTAAACTTGCATAAAATCTTCCTAGACATGGTCTAGGATAACATTTATATATATGTAAAACATATAAATTAAAAAGCATTTAAGTAAACAATTTAAATAAAACACTTTACGCATGCTTCTCAGCCCCGCGTTTTAAAACAAAAATGTTAGAAAAGGGGCAATGAACTCACCTGTGCTGCTAGGTAAATGATCTACACAAAATGCGCACTCTTGTTTGTAGCTAAGTTGCTTCGGTTCCTGAGTTATTTTATAAGATTTGAATACAATAAGTACGCGTAGTAGTCGTTGTGCCTAAGATTGAGTCTTGTTGTGTGTGTGCAACTAAGTGTCTTAGTACTAAGTGTATCTAAGATCTAATCTATCTTAATTACCCTCTTTATGATCCCAATCCCATGTTGAGTTACAACACTTACTTTTATATTTTTAGAAATTTCGGCAGAGTTTCCTTTGTTTTCTGTTTAAAATCCAGACAAGTATATTGTCTATTTTACATCTAAATCCCAATCAATGATATTACAATTAACTTTTATAACTAAATAAATTTAAAAGAAACCAATGCGAATTATAAATTACATTTCAAATCAATCGAGATTTTAATTGAAAACATTCACACATTTCCAATTCTATATTAAAAAAAACATCATTATTTATAACCAACTCTTTCATTAATCCCATGCACACACATAAATTAAATAAATCCATGCATGTTCACCATGGGATCAATTTCTCATACAACTCAGGTTTTATAGCCAACTAACCATTCCTTAGATTATTACCACTAGTTTTGTTGATCCTAGTCCCACCTCAACTCAATTTAAACGACTTTTAGGTTCGGTATTCCTCTAGGGCAGCGAACCTTCTTGAGTTAGTCACCGTGGGTTCGGCTAATTCTTCCAATTCCAACGAACCCTCAGGGGTTCGGCCCATTAACCAGGGTTCGGCTCTAGGAGAAGGGTTCGTTCCCTTAATGGTTCGTGACTGATGGACCAGGGTTCGGGGCTCAGATTTGTGCAGGTTTGTTGCAGACAACAGGGTTCGTGGATCAGGCACCTTACAGTCTCGCATACGTTTATACATAATAAATTCTAAACAAATAATCACTTGATGGTTCTGTATGGTCAAATAATTATCTGACTCAAGAACCATCGTTCTGAACTGTGTTTCTGTTAAATGTTTCTGAAACTCTTCTATGACAACACACTATGATAATGATAAATGATATGAATGTGAAACTTACTGAAATGTATAGGATTCGTACATGTTTTACTGTTGATATACTGTAGAGATCACTGTTCCGGTGACGGTTCCGGCACTGATGTTACAAGAACCGCTCAAAACCCTAAGGGTTTGACACTGGAGTGCTCTGGGAAGAGAGGAGGCTCGGAAAAGTTAGGTTTGAATCTGATTGAATAGGTATATATAGACTGTACTCATTCGGCCGAATGAGTGGTCAAAACAACTCATTCGGCGAATGACTCAGTCGAATGGACTTAGTCAACCGAATGAGTCATGCCGATGACTCATTCGTTCGCCCTAGTCATTCGCAAGGCGTTCATTCGGCCGAATGACCTCATTCTTAGGGTCATTCGCACGAATGGGTCTATAAACATATATAATCAAAGTCAATCAAAGTCAAAACCATATAAACTTGAATAAGCATTAAACAAAAATATAGAATAATTGATCTTCAATAATAACATCAACTTTATGCATCAAAGATCATACAAAAGCTGAACTAGGGACATCTCATGCACTAACAGTTCAGCTCTTAGCAGATCTAAGACCTTCCTCAAATGATCTTCATGTTCCCGCTCTGTCTTGGAGTAAATCAGTATATCATCGATAAAGACGATAACAAACTAATCTAAGTACGGTCTATAGACTCGATTCATCAGGTCCATGAATACTGCCGATGAATTGGTTAGCGCAAATGGCATGACCACGAACTCATAGTGTCCATAACGAGTCCGAAACGCCGTCTTTGGTATTTCCTCATCATTTACTCTCAACTGATGATAACCGGATTATAGAATAATCTTAGAGAAGCAAGTCGCTCCCTGTAATTGATCAAACATATCATTGATCCTGGGCAGAGGATATCTATTCTTGATTATCAACTTGTTCAACTCACGATAGTTGATGCACATACGAAATGAACCGTCTTTCTTCTTGACAAAAAGAACCGGAGCTCACCATGGAGAGAAACTCGGTCGGATAAACCCTTTGTCTAGAAGTTCTTGAAGCTGACTAGACAGTTCTTGCATCTCAGACGTTGCTAATCGATACGGTGACTTCGCCGCTGGGTCCGCTCCAGGGACGAGATCGATTCTAAACTCCACTAGTCGAACTGGTGGTAGTCCAGGAAAGTCTTCTGGAAATACTTCTGGAAAATCTCTGATAACTGGTACGTCTTTCACCGTCTTCTTCTCAGGCTTCTTCCCCAATACATGTGCCAGGTAGGCACAGTATTTCTTCTTCAGATACTTCTGCGCCTTTATGCATGAAACAATCTTCAATCCACAGCAAGGCTTCTCGCCTTAAAATCGCATCATTTCGCCGGACGGTAGGAGAATTCGAAGCAATTTCTCCTAACAGATGACTTCGACGTTATGTTTTGATAACCAATTCATTCCAATGACTACCTCAAAGCTACCGAGTGTCATTAGGATAAGATCGGTGGTAAACGAGTGGTCGTTTAACATAAGTTTGCAACAACGAAATATAGAATTTACGAGTACATTCTTACCATCAGCTACTTCTACCGTGTACGGAATAGTAAGTACTGACGGTTGAACATCAAATAAAGATGCAATAGCGACATAGATAAAACTCTTATCTACACCAGTATCAAATAGAATGGAAACATATTGATTGTTGACAAGGAATGTACCTGTGGTGACTGCCAGCTCCTCGCGTGCCTCGGTGGCTCCGATGAGAAAAGCACGAGCAGTGGCAGTGTTGTTGTTGAGACGTGAACACTGTCTTCTGAAGTGTCCCTCTGGTCCGCATTTATAACAGGCTTATCCACCGGTAAAGAACTCCCCCACAAGTATTTTCTTGAAATTTTCACACGGTAAGGCCAAAGCAGCCTCCCGTCCTCTGGCATTCTTCTCAGAATTCCACCGGGTGAGAGCGCCTTTATGAAAAGCGTTTTAGGCCATCTTGACCTTCAGATTTTCAGGACATCCAATGAAGTCATGAATGTCTTCGATGCTTTTCAGCCATTGAAGTAGGCTGGTAGTTCCCTCAGTACACACATACTTAGTGGGGTTTTAGCGTCATTGAACTACTTGAAAGTGTAAGTAGTAGTTCCAATATTGCTGGTGTTAGAGTTGTTTGTGGCTGATTCACCACCACTTCCCCGAAGATTGTTGGTGATGTCAGTGACCATACCCGTAATAATCCCCTTCATGTGTAAGGAGATTTCTCGGGTAACTTTGTTAATCTCATTATCATTGCCACTTGTTGAACCCTCGCCGTTGGTGTTACGTCGAGGAGGCATTCCACAAAGAGAAAGCCACAAGCGGTTCAGAAATGAGAAGTTATACAATTGAATTTATATGATAAAGTTAGTAATATATCCATACTACTAATGTTATCATTTAATTGTTACATGAGCAAGTACACACAAGCAGTTAACATATAAACAGTTAACTTTATTAGTATACTTCTCATGTGATTTCGTGTACGATGTTTCATGATTTCACTCCACCAAACCTATACACTGACACTTTCCTAGTACACCAAAGATAACTTATATATAGGGCATACGTAGGGTCAAGCAAACTGCTAGCCCAGCCGCTAGCCCATCACCGCTTCGATATATGTGGCAGTTGTGTTTGAGGATTTCGTCGTTAACAAACGAAAGAACATTTCATTGTTCTTGAAATCCACATTGATTTAGCAATTGTAATTATTACAGATTGAAAGTATGCGAGAAATGGTGAACGTGGGAGAACACCGTGCGCGAAACGGAGTTCCGGATTCTCCAAAATCACAAAACAAAGAAAATTACAAAAATATCAAAATCAGGGATGGTAGGCGGTACGCCTAGCCTCAGCCCTCCACGCTAGGCGATACGCGCGGACTCAGAAAAATATCTGAGATTCCGTATTGATTCGCGGTACACCTAGCACCAAGCCGCCACGCTAGGCGGTACGCGAAGGCAATGGCGTTTGAAAAATTGACTACTTCATCATATTTGCATGCAGATTAACTTTCTTTCATTTTCTCGAACTTAAACACCACCACAGACAAAAATCAGTAACTTTCATCATCCAAAATCAAGTTTGAAGTCATCAGATCGTATGTTTGAAGCCAGGGAACGTATCCACGAGTATTGATTGTTGTTTTGCAACAAAAAATCCGTCTGATTAGGTAACGGTTCGTTTTAACCTTCTAGTTTGATAATGGTTGATTAGATCTTGTTTTTGAACGTAATGCTATAGTTAGGGTTGTTGATTATTGCCTAGATGATGGCTAAGAATGATTATAAACGAAGAAACTTAATGTGTTAACCGATAAATCCTTGTTTTGATCCGTTGTAATGCTCGGTTTTCATGAAACTATAACAATGATTATAATGGTTTAAACCATTTGATTGCGACAATGTTTGTGATTATCTTGATTAATATTTAAAATGCAAGGTTAAATCCAAGTGTTTCAAGCTAATCACAATCATTACCATACTCATTGGAATGATTATCTGATGTTTATGATAACGGTCAGATTTGTACGTTGAACTTGGTTATTAAACCTATTCCAATGTCACATTATGATGTTTCATGATATTTGGGTAATCAATAACAAGGATTGATCATTCCTAAGTCATAAATTCATCTAGAAACTGTTTCAGTACTATAATCAACAACAGTGCCTATTTGATTAATCTGAGATTATCTTGATTAATCAAAATGTGTCATCAACCTTGTATTAGGAACCTGAATCAGTATGGGTTCTTACATTGTCATACATTGCATGATATGACATTAAATTAATTAACTAAAAACCTAATATCGGTTTGATGACTTTCAAGGCAATGTATTTGACATTGAACGTTCAGAAAGATTAAATCAGTAAGTTAAAACAAAAATAACTTATTAAACATAAACTAATGCAGAATTTAGCTACTAGTATCATTCTGCGTGTGATTTCACCACCCTTGTGTCTTCAGGTGAGTTTTTACAACCCATTTTACTTTTTAGGGTTTTATAATCATCGGGGTACTACTGCTCAAACATATGATTTCATGGGAACTTATTGTGAACTCGAGGATTTCATGGGATTTTGCCTGTAGAACAAAACTCTTGTAATCCCTAGGGTTTCGATCAAAATTCAAACATTGCAATTGTGTTCAAATCGTAATAAATAAAAGCGTTGGATGTTCTTTGAAACACTTGTATTTATAAATTTATATATATATATATATTTATATATACAAAGATCTAATTCATTAAAGTAATACTAATAATAATAATAATAATACAAGACGTAATCTATGTTTTTATAAATTCTTTTAAAGCTTAAAATTTTATAATACGATAACTTTTTTATTAGTAAACAACCAATTATTAAAGTTATAAATATATATAATATTTAACCCAATAACAAAAATGATAACAACAACAACAACAACAATAATAATAATAATACATTAAATTTATAAAAAAGGGTTTTTATAAAATTTTTGATGTCTTAGACAAATTATTTAATTTATAAAACCTAAGTTGTTTAATTAAAACTAAACTAATAAAAGGTTTTATAACTTCTTGAAGATAAAACAATAGATTCAAATTAGAGGGACTAAAAAGGTTCATCTAAATAAACTTAATTATGTGAGAGGGGAAAGTTTTGTCAAATATTTGAGATAAGAAAGGAAAAGGGAGACTAATCCTGTAAATTCCCCAAAGTTATTTCTTTCCAACCCGTTTCAGTCAACCGGATCCCCCATTTAGCCCGGTTCCGATCCGTATCATCACATTGCGACCCGGGTTCAAATTCAAATCAATACAACACGGTTCATATTCATCCTACTCAGTATATGGTATGAATTGAATATAAAATCACAAGCAATCACCAATTTATGGAAATAACAGCTGGTCACGCGTGATTTGGTTTACAAAATTACAAACCTCGACACAAAACACGAATTCAACATAAACAGGCATAAAAACTCAAACTAAATGCACAAATGGCTTCCTTTGCCTCCTTAGATACTTTCTGGGCAAGATACACACACTCAGAAGCAATAGAATTGAGGATTTAGAACCTAGAACTCGTTCAATGTCTGGTCTCGGGTTCCTCATCAAATCTCACTCAAAAACAAACCATTGTAAGAGAATGCTATCTTATTCTACTCGATTAACAACCCCAAGCAAAAGCCCTATGATTTTTCTAACTGATCGATCTTTGAATCGAGAGAATTTGGGGGAAACCGAATTAGGGTTCATCGTCTTAAAATTGAATGGGGGAAGCTTAACACATAGATAATATATATATATAGGGAAGGGATCATATAATAACCCTCTCTAATTGAGAAAACTCAATAACTCAAATCCAATGGTTCAAATTTCCAAGATTAAATCTAATGATGACATGTGTCACCAATTAATTTTTAATACAAAAGGGCATTATAGTCTTTTGTCTTAATTACAAAAATCAGATTTAATATAAAAGTGACAAGTGTCACACTCTTAAAAATCGTCTATTTTCCTATTTTTAAATTAAAGTTCCCCCCTTGATTTTTATACACTTATAACTTTTTTATACTATGTTATTTTTTTTATAAAAATTACACCATTAAACTCGTCATATTTTTCTCGTTAATTTCATTATAGTCATGCCAAATTTTTTCGAGCGTTCGTAATTACACTAACGTAAAAAACATAAGTACAATAATTTTTCTCTTTTTTCAAAAATTTTCCATCAAATTTTTTTTCTCTCATCTTAAATATATATTACAAACTTATTTTTTATTATAAAATTTAGTTAATTAGATAAATTTATATCAAATAAGATAGAAAGTTAGATAATTGTAACGTAAAATAAATAATAAGTTACAGCTCGTTACATCAGTGTAACGACTCGTTACATCAGTGTAATTATGAACACTTTGAAAAAATTCAGCTCGTTACATCAGTGTAATTAGGAACACTTTGAAAAAATTCAGCTCGTTACATCAGTGTAATTAGGAACACTTTGAAAAAATTCAGCTCGTTACATCAGTGTAATTACGAACACTTTGAAAAATTTAGCTCGTTACATCAGTGTAATTTCGAAAACTTTAAAAATTTTTGACAAAACTATACTTGAATTAAAGATAAAAATGTGACAAATTTAATAGTGTAATTTTTTTTAAAAAATAATAATGTATATAAAAGTTATGAAGGTTTAAAAAAATGGGGGGTAAACTTTCATTTTAAAAATCAAATCAAGTACACCTCACAAATCTCCAAAATACTCTTAAAATAATCTCAACCACTCATTTTTCCCAGATTTAATATGGACCACACATTTCAAATTCATTAAATTAGACAACCAATCAAATTGGGTTTATAAGTTACCTCAATTAACATAGGTTACCGTTTACTCCTTACCCTATATATATATGTCTATATATATATATATATATATATATATATATATATATATATATATATATATATATATATATATATATATATATATATAGGGGAAGGTTCAAATGGTAACCCACTACAAGTGTAGTAACCTATTAACTCATTTTCATTGGTTGTTAAAATAAAGCCTTTTGAAATGAGTGTTCCATATTCAATCTGAAAAAGTCAAAAAAACATGTGGATAAGATTTGTTTAAGGACATTTTTGACATTTAGTGGGGTGTACTTGATTCCTTTTTTAAAAAAAATTTACCCCCAAGTTTTTAAACACTCATAACTTTTATATACATTATTATTTTTTTATAAAAATTTCACCATTAAATTTGTCACTTTTTTATCTTTAATTCAAGTATAATTTTTCAAATTTTTTTAAAAATTTCGTAATTTGCACTGATGTAGCGACATTTTACACTGATGCAACGACGTTTTACACTGACGTAACGAAATTCATTTTTTTACACTGATTTAACATTTGGTGGGGTGTACTTGATTTCTTTTTTAAAAAAAGTTTACCCCCCAATTTTTTAAACAATTATAACTTTTATATACATTATTATTTTTTTATAAAAATTTCACCATTAAATTTGTCACTTTTTTATCTTTAATTCAATTATAATTTTGTCAATTTTTTTTTTAAAATTTTCGTAATTTGCATTGATGCAGCGACTTTTACATTGATGCAACGACGTTTTACACTGATGCAACGACATTTTGCACTGACGTAACGAAATGCATTTTTATACATGGGATGGGACGTGTTCTATTGAGAACTAAAATTTTGGTAGGAACAAAAGAACTGCATAATACACTTGTACATTATGCTTTAAGTTTTATACATGAGTTGGTTTTTAACTGCTCCACTTTTTTCTCTTGCTATTTTAAAATTTTTATGCATAATGTACAAGTGTATTATGCAGTTCTTTTGTTCCTACCAAAATTTTAGTTCTCAATAGAATACGTCCCATCCTATATATATATATATATATATATATATATATATATATATATATATATATATATATATATATATATTCTTGGCCTGCTTTCAATCAATTTGAAGACCCAGCAAAGGCGGTCATGCGGCAACGGGCAAAGCTTTGCGTGTTGGATCGGCTTGGGTTCTATTTCGGGCTAGTGCCGGTTTTGTTTCATACATACATATATATCATGTATTTTTGTTCTTTTGTTTTTTTTTCTTTTTGATCCATTCCAGTTTTATGCTCTTGTTAACAAATTCGTTTATAAATATATTGTTTATTTTCTGTAAAAAAAAGAAAGAAAAGGACTCTTAAATCTATTAAGTAGTTATTCAATTAGGTTTGTTTAACTTTTAATAAATGTAAAATATCTTATCTTTAAAATAATCATTCAAGAAAGAGTTAAAGAATTTTAATTATAATTTATGTCAGATGAGTATTTTAATTTCTAATTGTAATAAATTTCAAAGATTTAAATGACCTACGTTTTAATTACTTATAGAATAAACATACATAATTATTCTAACATAATCATGTAGCGTAATTATGAAATTTTCTAAACCATCATTTACAGATACTTATAGATATATTTATTATATTTCTAATATTAATAATTATTATCTCAGTCACAATTTTTTTTACCATTAAAGCAATAGAGAATATTATTATTCTACAAAACTTGTAGAAATATTTATATAAAGTTTATAAATGAATAATTCAAGATACCATTCAAACTTAAACATGTATAGATATTATTAGTTAGAGAATCCATTGAATGACATAATACTTAATCTTTAGGAATACTAAGTTTATGTATCCTATAAAGAGAGGGCGACACGTGATCTTTTGATTCAAACTCATAATCAAAAACTTTTGTACAAGCTAAGCTATCAAGTGAGTTTTCTTCACACTTCCTTTTATTTTTTGTTTTTGGGATGTTACATATGTCTTATTCAAACTTTATTCATTCTACTATTCATTCAATTTATGATGCAAGCTTTAGACCTAGTTAGTTTTATGTGTTAGATGCTAGGCTTATACAATGTGTTGATTCTATGTGTGTTGCCAGTCAAGCAATCTAGTACCTAGTAGCCTAAGATGGTTAGATACTATCTTCGCAAAGGCTTTTGCCTTCGTGTGAAAAAGGTGAAAAGTACACCTGGCAAACTTGTTGAATTATAACTGTTAATTTATAGTATGACCATACTTGAATTAACAATGTTGTAAGGATACTTGTTTGGACACAAGCAATTGTCATTAATTCAATTTATTCAAACTTGTATTCATGCTATCCTTATGATACATATCTAGTTAGGCTATAGTTTGCATCCTTTTTATACATATTATTTAAACTCAGTGTGTGAACTCACCAACTATGCAAATAGTTGATAAACTCTATTTTACATGTGTAACAGGATAAGGAAGCATGATGAAGACATAGGATAAGACTTAGTAGACCTAGTTAAATTTTAAACAATGTCTTAGAATTCAATTGTAATTATTTTGTATTCAAATCATGTAATGTTATTTGAATTTAATGAATGACATGTTGTATCTTTTTAATGATGATGCATTAAATATTGAAACGCATAATAGCACCATGAGCTAATGAACAGTCAAACTAGCGCCCCGACGTATTCCGCCGTAGGTAGGGGGTGTGACAACTCTATCACAATACCTAAAAGTCTTCATTCCTTGAACTGTATCTAGTGAACCCATGTGGGGCCGAATGAGAAACATTGATAGTACTATCGGTTGACAACCCATTCGCTGGGAGGTTTGCTTCTCTCCTTGTGTGAATGTTTGTGACCTGTTTCCAGAACTTCTTAATGTTGTGATAGACATTAAGACAATGAGGCATTAAGATGTTACCGACGGGTAGTATCTTATAGAACGAGAACAAAGTAGTCAGAAAGGAACTAGATACGGGTCCCATGGTTATCTTGAACTGTATATCTATTGAACATTTACATATCATATCATACTGTTAAACTTGAACTTTATGAACTCACCAGCTTTGTGTTGATCTTTCCAAACTTAAAACTTTTGTAGTGAGACAGTGACATCGGTGAGGCTGCACTTTTGAGCACTTGTAATTATATAAATTAGTTTGTGTAATAAACTCAGTCTATAAACTATAAGTTTGGTTGTAATTACGAAACCTTGTAATGCATTTACTTTAAATTGATATGTGTGTTGTGATACCGGATCAAATAAGACACACCTCATCTCTGAGACATCACCACTATGCTTCCGTAACCTTCTCAGTGACATCATCAACAGGTGACTAGAGGTGGGGGTGTGACAATATACCACAATCGTGCCCTTGCTAGCATTTGGCAATATGATTGTACTAATGAACAAGTGTGTCCCATTGAAAAAGAATCCCAATGATCTTGATCAACTGAAATTATGGTTGACTTATGGTTGATTTATGATTGATTATGCTTGCACATACTAGCAATTGATAACATATAGAACTAAATCATATGTAGGCTCTACACTTTTCTGTTAACCTATGTAAGTAAGTACTAAACATGTAATCACTTAAGATTTTCACTTAATATTTTCACTTAAGGTTTACATTTAAAGATTGTTCACAATTTGATTCACACAATGGTTGTTTCACCTATGGTTGATTAATACAATGATTGATTCCCTTATGGTTGATTTATCTATGATTGATTCCCACAATGATTGAGTCACATATGGTTGTATCTCATATGGTTGACTAATTTTCAAATGATCCCATTTGAAATTGGATCTTTACTTCAAATACTCACGCCGAATTCCCCCCTGTCATACTGAAGTTAGTTTAAATATAGGACATATGTAGGGTTAAGTTGTGACACCCGGAAATCTCAGGTAAATTGCAACTCTTACAACTCTGTATTTCATAATCAAACTTGCTGCAATTCATTTAATTAGGTTTAATTAGATGAGTTAAACACAGGCAGTACGGCTGCCAGCAAAATCGCAGAAAAATTTCTTGGAAGCCACAAAAATGATGCCTAACCTACTAATACTCATTATACTCGAACCTACACACAAACAACAAGCTATTTTTCTTCCCTAACATCTGTTACAGCCTCATTTGGTCCCTAGGAAGCCATTAGAGCACACCATTGAAGCTTAGAAGATTGGAAGAACCACTAGGAAGATTGGAGGAAGCTTGTGGAGCTCAAACACCACCACCACCTTGTTTCTGCAAACCATTGCTGTCCAGAAGAGTTTTAGGGCTGCCAAGTCCCTGATCCAGCTTCATCTCAGTGTTTTAGAGCATCTAAGGTAGTTTTATATGCTTATCTAGTGTTAGATTGAACATGAAAAGGGTGAAAACCCACATGCATCAATATCCACCCACATGCATCTCCATGTGGCTCTTATGCACGAAATTTGTTGGTGTTCTTGTGTACTCTTGATATAGGTCTACTGATTTTAGAGTCTAGGAATGTGGGATTTGAGTTTGGATAGGTTATTATGTTGATTTTGTAAACTTGCCATTAAAGGAAACTTTTATGTTGCATGTCATAGATTTGTGGTGATCTAGACATGTTAGACATGTTTAGATGTTGTCAAATGCATATTGAAGTGTTTAGAAACACATTTGGGTAATTGATTTTCTGAAAAACATGATTTTATAAAAACTTACTATATATGGAAACTTTTGTAAATCAAAAGAGGGGTTTTGATTCATGAACATGTTTTGATGATTTGTGATTAATGAGATATGTTTAGAAATGATTTCTAAATATATTGGAAACTTTGATCTTTAAAAACGGACATTTAAACGGACACTTTCCAAATAAAAAAACTTTATTTGGGCAAAATGTCATAAACGGTGATTTATGTGTAAATGATATGTTTTAAGTGTTTAAACGCGTTTTTTATAAACATATTAAAGTTATTAGCTTTATGAAATGGGATTTCATAACTACACTTTCCTAAAATGGAAACTTTCCAAAAAATGGTAACTTTTACACGTTACTTAAGCAAACGTTGTACGATTAGGGTCATAGGATGCATGTTGGTGTCCTACTTGTATTTATGACACATAAACGAAATAAACACAACAAACGCATCACCAAGGATTCGTTAAGTCAACACAAGTCAACACGCACACACTCGGTTGAGCACACCAACACTTGGAGTTGTATGGGATACAACACACCACAAAACTCATACTCACCACCTATATGGTTATAGGTGCTTACTAGCAGGATTGCTAGCACTCACACGTAGCGAACACACATAAACCGGAACTGCTTTACCAGGTGAGTTCACGACCCCTTTTTCTATTTTCTACCATTGAGGGAGAAAACATTGCATACAAACTGTTTTTCAACAACAAACATACTTTTTGGTTACATTTGTACATGGTAATATCGCGTATATGCATATGTGTGGCACTCATCCACAAAACTGATAAGTCCTCATTAAACATATCTCAAACCGTTAATAGCGCGTGGCGCTTAGCGTGGTAAATCTGAATAGTACTATTTGGTCCTGACAAGACCCACTATTGCGCACAAATGCCTACGAAAGGGATACACAGCCATACTCGCACTTATCACCGACAAGACTGAAGAAGAAAAGAAACTAGAAGACATCCCAGTCGTATGCAACTATCCCGACGTATTTCCTGAGGAATTACCAGGACTACCACCACCTCGACAAGTGGAATTCCGCATAGATCTCGCGCCGGGAGCACCACCTATCGCACGAGCACCCTACCGACTTGCACCTTCGGAGATGCAGGAACTGTTCAATCAACTGCAAGAGCTGTTGGACAAAGATTTCTTCAGACCGAGCTTCTAACCATGGGGAGCTCCTGTTTTATTTGTAAAGAAGAAGGATGGCACATTCCGTATGTGCATCGACTACCAAGAATTGAACAAAGTGACGATCAAGAATCGTTACCCCTTACCTCGCATCGATGATCTGTTCGATCAACTGCAAGGGTCGAGTTACTACTCCAAGATCGATTTGAGATCTGTGTACCACCAGTTGAGAATCCAAGAGGAAGATATCCCCAAGACAGCTTTTCGCACTAGGTATTGCCATTACGAGTTTTTGGTTATGCCGTTTGGTCTTACAAATGCACCTGTAGTATTCATGGATCTCATGAATAGAGTGTGCAAACCATACCTCGACAAGTTTATCATTGTCTTCATTGATGATATTCTAATCTACTCCAAAACTCAGGAAGAACACAAAGAGCATCTTCAATTAGCTCTCGAACTCTTACGGCAGGAGAAGTTGTATGCTAAACTTTCCAAATGCGAATTCTGGATCCGAGAAGTCCAATTCTTGGGACTTGTTGTTAACAAACAAGGAATACATGTGGATAAATCCAAGATAGAGGCTATCATGAACTGGGAAGCACCAAAGACTCCAACTGAGGTGCGACAATTCCTAGGCTTGGTAGGCTATTATCGTCGATTCATCGAAGGATTTTCCAAGATAGCCCAACCACTCACAGCTCTCACCCACAATGATAAGAAAAATCTCTGGACTGACAAGCAAGAAGCTGCATTCCAACTTCTCAAGCAGAAGCTTTGTAGTGCACCTATCTTATCTCTTCCTGATGGAACGGATTATTTCGTAGTATGGTGTGATGCTTCGATACAAGGACTCGGCTACGTGCTGATGCAGTGAGAGAAGGTGATCGCATACGCTTCTTGACAACTGAAGGTCCACGAGAAGAATTACACCACCCACGACTTGGAATTTGGAGCCGTGTTATTCGCACTCAAGATCTGGAGACACTATCTGTATGGTACCAAGTGTACTATATACACGGATCACAAGATCTCCAACACAAATTTGAGCAGAAGGAACTGAACATGCGACAGCGTCGCTGGCTCGAACTCTTAAACGACTACGAGTGTGCTATCAAGTATCACCCGGGGAAGGCCAACGTGGTGGCCGATGCCCTAAGTCGGAAGAATACCTCGAAACCCAAGAGGGTACGAGCCTTACAACTCACCATCCATCCCAATCTCCCTGAACAGATACGTATTGCCCAAGTGGAGGCACTAAAAGAAGAAAACCTAGTGGCTGAATCACTAAGGGGAATGGAGAAACAATTGGAAGTAAAAGCTGATGGCTTACAATATTTCATGGAACGTGTCTGGGTTCCACTTCACGGGAGCTTAGAGACCTTGTGATGGACGAGGCTCATAAGTCTCGATATTCCATTCACACTGGATCTGATAAGATGTATCATGATCTGAAGGTACTTTATTGGTGGCCAAACATGAAAGCTGATATCGCCACCTATGTGAGCACATGCTTGACTTGCGCCAAAGTCAAGGTCGAGTACCAGAAACCCTCTAGATTACTCACACAACTAGATATCCCCATGTGGAAGTGGGAACAAATCTCTATGGACTTGATTACCAAAATGCCCCGTACTCCTAGTGGATGCGACACTATCTGGGTAATTGTGGACCGACTAAGTCAGCACATTTCCTTGCGATCAAGGAAAATGCCAAGATGGAAAAGCTAGCCAGAATCTATGTCAAGGAAGTAGTCTCGCGACATGGAGTGCCAATCTCCATCATTTCGCATCGAGACGCTAGATTCACTTCTAACTTCTGGAAATCTTTGCAAAAGTTGCTCGGTACGCGGTTGGATATGAGTACGGCATACCACCCACAAACTGATGGCCAGAGCGAACGCACAATAGAAACTCTCAAAGACATGCTACGAGCTTGCATAGTAGACTTCGGAAATAGCTGGGAAACTCACCTACCGTTGGTGGAGTTCTCCTACAACAACAGTGTCACACCCCCAAATTCCCACGTGTGGTGTTAGTCCACATGGATGTGACGTGGCCAGAATCACAGCTCATGGTCATATAAAACGACTCTATATGCGTTTGAAAATACGTGAACATTGCTTAAAATATCCAAAATAGAGTAAATAGTTTTTACAACAGAAATAAGAAAATGTTGCGGAAGCTTATAAAAAATGTATATTTTTTATGCATCGTATAAACAAACACAATGATGCTCAAAAACGTTCTCAATGCATGCTTGACTCTTCCTGAGATTCCTTAAATGCAATCCTAAGCCCTGAAGCGTGCTGCGTACCTGAGAATTACATGCTAAAATGTGTCTGCATTAAAGTTGGTGAGTTCATAGGTTTAGTTCAAAAGTAAAGTAGAGAAAACCAGATTTCTGTATGATATGTTGTTTATTCATGTTAGTTTCGAGCCCTAGGCCCCAAGTGTCAGTTCCGTCATTACCGAACTAGACTTGTTAACTCTTGCCTCCGTCATGTCTATCGTACAATCAATGGCAATTGGCTGAGATTACACGTGTCCCGACCTCCTGTCAGTATTGTTATACGTGGGGTTAGTCACACCCAATAGATCTATTTAAACTCTCCTCGTTGTATACACATTAACGGCATGACTTTGCGAGGACTTTACTATGATATACAACACTTAAATGTTTGTTCCCAATAAACCAGCAATCATAATATGTTCGTACAAATAGTTTGCCCAATTTTTCTGACCCAGAAGTTGGTTAGCAATGTTTGCCCAGCCTGTTGACCCAGATGTTGGTCGACAATGTTTGTTAAATGTTTTGTACCCAATGTTTGTCAAAAGTGTTTATCAAAGGTGTTTGTCCATAGTGTTTATCAAAAGCATTTGTCTAAAAGGTTTGATAGAAGCGTTTGTCAACAGTGTTTGTCTAAATGTTTGTCAAAAGTAGTTGCATGTAATTCTCCCCCCGGTTTGAGTTTGTAAATAGTTAAGAGAAAAGGGGGCCGTGAACTCACCTGAGTATATATGCGTAAGCTCCTAAATCTTTCTGCGAATCGGTAACGGTTTACCTATATCACATAGGACTCATGAGTTTGTGTTTGTGTGCTTGTTCGTGTCTATGCTCAACAACTCAAAGTTTGTTATGTTTGACCATGTCAGTTCGTGTTTGACCTTGTTTGATCGTGTTTGGCTGTGTTTGACCGTGTTTGATCATGTCTGACTGTGTCAAGTCAACGACCCGTTGGTAAACCGTGTGTTGGTTACAGTTTATGTAATATTGGTTATAGTGCTCGTGTTGCGTAAAAACACATAAATACCATCTATCATCATCTAAACATATCCATTTAGACCAAATCATCAAATAGCAAGATTTCGACTAGAAAAGTTACTATAAATAGTAACTTGGTCTCAAATGACCATAAATCAATCCCAAATCCATTGTTTTAGCATCATAACATCATATTATCATCCAAATAACAAATCTATACACATGCATGTTCATAACTTCATCCTTATCAACATTTTGTAACATAAAAGTTACTAAAAATAGTAAGTTCATCCAATAATCATAGTTTGACCATTTTTGTGATAACAAATCATGTACTTCATCATCAATAACACCAATAATCATATATCATCATCCAAGATCATCTAAGATGCCCTAGATCATGCATGCATGTCATTATCTCAATCATCAATGATCAAATCATGCATTACACATACCCACATCATTTTGGATCATCAAAATTCATCATCAAATAATTATAGATAATCAATAACCATAGAAATATCATCAAACCCAGATTCGAATCATCAAAAATTTGTGCATGTGAGGCTAGTGTGCTTGCATGTGGGTTTTATGCATTGCATGTGTGTTTGTGAGTGTTTTTATGTTACAAGAGATGTGATACTACCTTTTAAGGCTTCAAAGAACACTAAGATGATGATTAAACAACTCCTAAACTCCTGGGATCCTTCTCTTAGACATGCAAATGATGGTGATGGTGATGAAAAGCTCCAAAAATGGCTTCTTTCAAAGTTTCTAAGCTTCAAACCTCTCTTCAATGGCATCCAATGAAGATGATGGAGTGTAACAGAGGTTATGGAGTAGGAAATGTCTAGATATGATGGCTAGACATCGGAGAGAGTGTGTAGAGGTAGCATAGAAATAATTTTTTCTTGGTTTTATAAAAATTTGGCATCTGGACGGCTTCGCGTAACGCCATGGGGTTGAAAAGGTACTCGGCGTACCGTGAAGAAATTCGGGATTCAAATTCCCCCGAAATCCTTCGCGTACCGCCAAGGCCTAATCCAGGGCCCTTGGCATAACGCAAAGAGTCCCTAGAGAGCCCAATAGACCCAATTTCAATGGTTTGGTTCGTTTTTCAACGTTTTCTCGTTTTTGGAATATTGCTCGGCATCGTTTGAATTCTCAAGTTCAATGTTCAAGTGTTTCGTTATGTTTCCAGTGTTTTGTTATCGTGTTTGTGTCAGTTTTTGTTCTGAAATGCCATGTGTCACACTAAATTAAACTAATTCTAGTGCCACGTATATAATTATCAATTAAATAAACATTTAATTAATAGAAAGTCTACCTGGAATTTACAGGGTGTCACAAACAGCTACCATACGAGCATCAAAGCAGCGCCTTTTAAGGCACTCTATGGCAGGAGATGCCTATCACCCATCTGCTGGGCGGAACGGAACTTGTACACGAAACGACAAAGAAAATCGTGTAGATCAGAAACCGCATGGCAGCAGCTCGCGATCGTTAAAAGAGCTATGCCGACAAACGCCGAAAGCCTCTGGAATTTCAGGTAGGAGACAAAGTCCTTATGAAAGTTTCACCATGGAAAGGCGTCATTCGTTTTGGTAAATGAGGCAAAATGAATCCACGGTATATTGGGCCATTCGAGATCCTGAAGCGGAATGGTCCAGTGGCATACCAACTCATCCTATAAGCCGAACTCGATGGAGTTCACAACGTGTTTCATGTCTCAAACCTGAAGAAGTGTCTATCAGATGAGACACTTGTGATTCCACTGGATGAAATCCAGGTGGATGAACAACTACAGTTTGTAGAGGAACCCGTAGAGATCATCGACCGTGAGGTCAAACAACTTAAGAAGAGACGGATTTCGATTGTCAGAGTCCGCTGGAACTCTAAACGCGGACCCAAATTCACGTGGGAACGTGAAGATCAGATGATGCTCAAATATCCCCACCTCTTCAAACAGAAAACGTCGAACGCCGACAACAACGAATAAATTTTGGGATGAAATTTCCTTTCAACAAGGGGATGATGTGATAACCAGAAAAATTTTGTTCTCAAACACTACAACAACAACCAAATTTCGGGACGAAAATTCTTTCAACAAGGGGATGATGTGACACCCGGCAATTTCAGGTAAATTGCAACTCTTACAACTCTGTATTTCATATTCATACTTGTTGCAATGCATTTAATTAGGTTTAATTAGATGAGTTAAATACAAGCAACTGCGAAACGATAGTTCGAGGAACTATCGAATCGTAAATTGTACATTGGTTGTGGAAACCAATTGTGGCAAACACGAACACAAACATAAACACTAAACAATAATTTGGAGAATTATTGGATTGTGCATTACATGTTGATCATGAATAATCAAGCATGCGATCATGTCGTAAAACACAAACACAAACTATCACCGATAATTCGAGGAATTATCGAAACACACACGAGTCTCACGAATGTTGGTGAATTAAACGAACAACAAATGAATTTAACAATAATTAAGCTCTGCGGGAACTTAGAATAAGTTAAGCAACGTGTTACAGTCAAGAAACGAGCGAAAACGAGTTCAAACTAGGAAATTGGGCCTAATGGGCTTGTCTGGAGGCCCAGGCGGTATGCCTAGACCCAGTCCCCTCTTGCTGGCGATACGCGCGAGAAGAGGAAACCAGCCGGACCAAGATGCTTCCACGCGCTACGCCTGGTGCCAACACCCCCGTCAGGCGGTACGCTGCCTGCCAGCAAAATCACAGAAAAATTTCTTGAAAGCCACAAAAATGATGCCTAACTACTAATACTCATTATACTCGAACCCACACGCAAACAACCAGCTATTTTTCTTCCCTAACCTCTGTTACAGCGTCATTTGGTCCCTTGGAAGCCATTAGAGCACACCATTGAAGCTTAGAAACTTGGAAGAACCACTAGGAAGATTGGAGGAAGCTTGTGGAGCTCGAACACCACCACCACCTTGTTTCTGCAAACCATTGCTGTCCAGAAGATTTTTAGGGCTGCCAAGTCCCTGATCTAGCTTCATCTCAATGTTTTAGAGCATCTAAGGTAGTTTTATATGCTTATCTAGTTTTAGAACAAACATGAAAAGGGTGAAAACCCACACGCATGAACATCCACCCACATGCAACTCCATGTGGATCTTGTGCACAAAATTTGTTGGTGTTCTTGTGTACTCTTGATATAGGTCTACTGATTTTAGAGTCTAGGAATGTGGGATTTGAGTTTGGATAGGTTATTATGTTGATTTCGTAGAACTTGCCATAAAAGGAAACTTTTTATGTTGCATGTCATAGATTTATGGTGATCTAGACATGTTAGACATATTTAGATGTTGTCAAATGCATATTGAAGTGTTTACAAACACATTTGGGTATTTAATTTTGTGAAAAACATGATTTTATAAAAACTTACTATATATGGAAACTTTTGTAAATCAAAAGAGGGGTTTTGATTCATGAACATGTTTCGATGATTTGTGATTAATGAGATATGTTTAGAAATTACTTCTAAGCATATTGGAAACTTTGATCTTTGAAAACGGACACTTTCCAAACTGTTTTTGAACAACAAACATACTTTTTGGTTATATTTGTGCATGCTAATATCGCGTATATGCATATGTGTGGCACTCATCCACAAAACTGATAAGTCCTCATTAAACACATCTCGAACCGTTAATAGCGCGTGGCGCTTAGCGTGGTAATTCTGAATAGTACTATTTGGGCATGACAAGCCCCACTGTTGCGCGCCGTATGGCCACCCCGAATGGAGGTCAGAACAGTGCAAAATTGACCAAACAATATTGCCATATCTTGTTGGATGGATATGGCCGAGGCGGCATGTTAGCTTCGGTTGTGAACCCGCATATGGTATAAGACATATTGACTAGCTATCAATGGATATTGCATTGTAATGAAATGTAGACCACAAAACACTTACTTTAAACATTTTGATGTTTACTACTGATACAAACCTGTGCTCTCACTAACCTTTGTGTTGACCTTTTACTCACATGTTTCCTCAGGTAGCTAAGGCACGCACACGAGGAATCTAGGATGCTAAGATGGAGTCCATGCATCTACTTTAGTGTCTTAGTCTATTAAACATTCAGAATCATTTTGTTATGTTATGTATTGCTAAACAACTTAAACTGCTTCCGCAAAACCATTACTTTATGTTTTGAAAACTGTTTTAAGAACGCTTCCGCAACTTATGAATCTAAACTGTTTTGATAACTTATACATTAAACTTCTGCAACTCTGATTTTACTAAACTGTTTTATCCAAGTTATTGGATGTACGTATGCAACCAGACATGTAGGTCTCGCAACTGTGTGACCAGAGACTGCGATCCTGACAGTCGCGTCGCGCCCCCAACAAGGCCAGGAAGGCCGGGTTGCGACACAAGCCCAGCCACCAGCCCACCACCACCTCAGTATGTTAGAGCTAGGTCGCCGTTAGTATTTGATGCTAAGATCCCAACTCATGATTGTTTATTGTTGATTCACACAATGATTGTATCTCACATGGTTGTATCTCACATGGTTGTATCTCATATGGTTGACTAATGTTCAAATGATTCCAGTTGCTCCCGGATCTTCACTTCAAATATTCACGCCGAATTCCCCTTGTCATACTGAAGTTAGTTTATATATAGGGCATATGTAGGGTCAAGCCCAACCACCAGCCACCACCACCTCAGTATGTCAGAGTTAGGCCGCCACTTGTATTTGAAGCTAGAATCCCAACTCTTGATTGTTTATGGTTGATTCACTTATGGTTGATTCACACAATGATTGTATCTCACATGGTTGTATCTCATATGGTTGACTAATGTTTAAATGATTCCAGTTGCTCCCGGATCTTCACTTCAAATATTCACGCCGAATTCCCCCTGTCATACTGAAGTTAGTTATATATA
>SZYD01000074.1:0-29096 GCA_009363875.1 Mikania micrantha | reverse complement strand
TAGATGAGTGAACCTGTTAAGTTGTGCTTCAAGGGACTCTCCTTTAATGTGATTGAACATATTGAATCTCTGCCTGGCATATCCTTTCGACTTTCTCTCATATCCTCATTGCTTCGAATCTTTTCAACCAATGCATTCCACAGTTCTTTTGTTGTTTTGTGCTCCTTAAATCCATGAGCAACGTCAGTTGATAGGGCCATAGTGATAGAAGCATACGCCTTTTCATCCTTTTCCATAGTAGTATGTCATTGTCGGTATATAGCTCAGGATCCTTAGGAACAAGAGGACCATTGATCTCATTTGGTAAGAAAGGCACATAGGGTCCATCCTCAATAGATCTCCAAAGTTTTGGATCGGTATACTGGATGAAGACTGGATCTGAATTTCCAATCTTGGAAGTTATCTCCTGACAAAAGCCTCGGTGGCTTTGTTCGGTGCCGATTTCATTGTCCAGATTGAGCAGGTTGGACAAGTTAGTCAAATTCTTTGATGCCATGATGGGTTGAAAATTTTCTATCTTCAGTACACGAATCTCAATGTTGCTTCCTGTAAATGCAGATCAAAATCTTCCAAGAATTTCGAATAGACACACAAGTACACAAAATTCCTCCGAGTACACGAAGCAACACAAGTATGCGAAGTCACACAAGTATACGAAGTTACACCAGTACACGAAGTCACCCGGTACACGAAGTCACTAAGTACACGAAGATGCTTTGTATTCGAAATCTTTCTTATACTCGAAAAGTATTTATACTTCGAACACTCTGACTATACTCGAAATAGTACTACTCGAAAATTTAGAACTTGAAAAATAATGAAGAAAAATTTCTTAAGGTTTAGAGTTCCAAATTTACACAGTAGCTAGATGGAGTAGAGAAGAATGATAAAGTATAAAACTTGCTTTAAAAAGGCGTTACCTTGATGATGAAATGAGCACTCAAGCTCTGATACCACTTGTAGGTCCAGAAACAGATCAAGATCCAAGCTTTATGTTTCCAAACATCATCAATCAACTCTATAGTGTGCGGAATCCATAATAGAGTACTAGAAGAAGCAAGAAGAACAAGAAAGACATACACACATTAATGCTTGCATGAGGAATTAGGGTTATCACGTTTCTAATAAGAACAAGGTTTTTAAATTAATAATTTATGGAACTTAGAAAGTGGCGAAGGAGACTTAAGATTTTATTATTAAACTTAAATAAATATTACAACTTAAGTCATAATGTCTCACTAATGGGGTATTCATGCATGCAACTATGAATGTATACACATAAGTTAATAAGGATAAAACCTTTACAACTCATACATCTTTGATAAATTATGTAAGGATCATCGTGTATTCGATGAGTAACACTAGTAGATTTGACTTATTCTTATAAGATAATAAATAATAAAAATTGTGGGTGCAACAAGTTAACTTGGAATAAATGAATTAAGTTAACAAATGCATTATTGATATGAAAATAGACACCTATGGACGTTTTAATTGAAACACAACACTTATACTTATAAACATTAAAAAAACACAATAATTACAGGTGATGAGTTGTTTTCACATACACAAGCGCGCATATTACACGAATACTAAAGCAAAGGACTCGGGTGATTTCTCTTAACCTCCCTTTCTTTTAAATTGTTTTGTTTTAAATCCCGGAGGTGAAACATGTATACCAATATTTAAATATTATGTTGATAATACATGCATGATACCTGTTTATCAACATGATATTCATATTATGAAATTATCATATTTATGGATTATCACTGATTATTATAACTCCGTGTGACATTGTTGATTGACTTCGGTCATTAACAAAGATTACACGTATTGCCACTTGGATTATCACAAATCCATGAATCATTGCCTTTAACTTCGGTTAATTGTTTTGACTTCATGTATTGTCTCGTGGATTGCTTCCATTCCATGGACTATGTCATTAACTTATGTTAATTACATTAACTCCGTGTATTGTCACATATACTTTTTAAGAATATTGATGTTGAGTTTTGTTGAATGGCTATGTGGTTGATTATCTCTGATTATCTATGAAATGTTGATATATGTGACTATGTGTTTGTTAGGTGTTTGAGTTGTTGTGTTGTGTTGGGATATGTGTTGGATTTTCACGCAGGTTCTCTTGTGGATTTTCTCACATAAACCATAAGCTTTTATACTCATTTTATCTAAACCTTTTTATAAAACTTTCTTTTAAAAACTTAAACTTTTGCACTCATTTTATAAAATACTTTTTTAAGTATAAAAACTTATGATTACTCACCAACTACTTCGTAGTTGACACTTGATTTTCTTACATGTTTCAGGGAATGAAGACAAGTAGGATGAGAAGGATGATCTCTCGTATTTTGGACATCATCACTTAGGTTCTTGGACTTAGCTAAATAACTGGAAATTCTGGCGATTTGAATTTAGTTAGATAGCTAAGTCTCTTTTGTATTTGATGTAACTGATTCATGATAGACATGATTTTTGTGTAATTAATTTGGTTGATTTAAATGACATGTGATGATTTAATTTAGATGCCCACGAGCTTTTGAACAATCTACACATCCCTCGTGGCATCCCGACGTTTCCGCCATCGGTCAGGGTGTTACATATGTTCAGAAGGTCATTTTGGGATCATCAATGTGGATATCTTCAGCAGCATGCGGACAGATTGAGGAAGGGATGTGCGGGGGATGTTTTTGGTTGTAATGTATTGGTTCTGGTAGTCTGTATTAACTTGTTACGGTGGTACAAAACTATGATAGTAATAAAATGGTTGCTTTTGTATATCTGTTCGTGTAATGAGCTATGTGTGTGATGTGTGAACTATATTTTCATAACAAACTTGTGTGAACTATGACCAGAACTGTAAGAACTTATCTAATGACTGAATGACAACGTAAAATACCTTGTGTGGTTATACTCACGTAAAATACCTTGTGTGATATACTAATGTAAAATACCTTGTGTGGTACTCATGTAAAATACCTTGTGTGGTATACTTACTTAAATTACCTTGTGTGGTATACTCACCTAAAATACCTTGTGTGGTATACTCTCATAAAATACCTTGTGTGGTATTCCATCTATGTTCTGTATGACATGTGTTAAAGTCATGTATGTAAATATCTCAAAAACTCATGTTATAATAGATCGAAAAACTAGTAATGTTGTATTTACATCTATATTAGTGTCACAATACTGTATGTTGTGTGATACTGTGACGCCCGTCTCCTGGGACACGCCACTTCATCGGATTTAATCATAAGCACAATGATAAATAGAGATAACTCAATCACAGCGGAAGTAAAACATATTATACGTAAGTAAACCCGATTACATATTCGTTATACAGCCATATTTATTATTTAACAAAATCTACATCTATGCGTCTTCTCAAAACCTGCAGCCAACATCCATCCAGGGTCACTTATGCTAACTGTTTCTTGCCTCGACTAGCAGAGGCTTCACCGTCTCTTCCTGATGTGCATGTTAAAAGTTGTCAGCTTAAGCTGGTGAGTTCTAAGTTTAATAAACATCTTAAATTTCAAATAATATATTTCAAAAGCATTTCACAAAAGCATACATCGATATACATGTATCATATTATATCAAAAACATTTATTTAAAACTCTGTTCACCCGTAGGTGCTCTGTTTTACCCGAAGGTAACTCTGTTTTTCCCCGAAGGTAACTTTGTTCACCCGAAGGTGATCTTTTACCCGAAGGTAACTCTGTTTTACCCGAAGGTAACTCTGTTCACCCGAAGGTGCTCTTTTACCCGAAGATTACTCTGTTTTACCCGCAGGTAACTCTGTTCACCCGAAGGTGCTTTGAAATTTCTTTTAAAAACTTTGTAATCAGCATCGTAGTGCAGGAACTCTTTTTCGAAACAACGTCTTTATCTCAAACCTATACACCGGCATTCTTGTTATGTCAAAGGAGCATAAGACTACACACCTTCGGTATACCAAGACCATGTATTTATTAGTATATGAGATTTAGACCCTTGAAAACTCTTTCTATAAACGTATTTTCAAAACAATAATTCGGGTTGCCTCTATATATTTTAAAAGAATACGTATATAAAATTCGGCATTATCCCGGCTTAACATTGGTATAAATGGGAAATATCCTGGCATCAATATAACATCATATATATCAAAAAATTACCAATATAACATTCACATTAGCCCAAAGTACTTAAAACAGTAAAACAGGGTTCATAGAACTCACCTTAACTTAGTTATGCACAACGAGCTAACTTTCTTTGCTATCCTTCACTTTCTCAAGTTCACAATGATATCCTATTAACATGGATATCCTAACATAATTATAATCTTAATCATATAATGCAAACCCTTTTTTATTTCATGGTTTCTAAATGGGCAACACAACGGCTTATCCAATAGTGTTTTTTTAGATTTTAAGTCGGGCAGAACCTTGACTTATATTCCTTGATTTTTCTGAAAACAATTGGGCAGAACCTCTGCTTATAATTGTTTGTTTTTCAAAAACTAATCGGGCAGAACCTCAACGTGTTTTTGATTTAAACCAAACAATTAATCATAATATTATTATATATAAATGAGCATTATAACAAATCGAAACTATACGAGATTTATACCTTACAGAAGTTCGGCAACACCTTGCGTTGAATACTAGATGATTGGAGGGGTTAAATGTGGGTATTTTGGGGGTGTAGGGTCGGGATTTAAGAGCTGGAAAGTGAAAATTTCAACAAAATTCTAAAATCTGATGTTCTGCCTTTTATACACGAAATATGGGTCCGAGGCGCATCGCCTGGCCCCATCGTTTGACTTGGGGCGGTACACCAGGATGTAATATCTTGCATGCATGCCACGTGTTGACACGTGGTGTCACGTGTCATGTTCGCGCGTGATTTTCTTGTTTTCGCGATAACTTGAGCATACGAACTCCGTTTTACGCACGGTTTTCGCCTACGTTCACGATTTTTCAAGATCTTTCCAATGGTTATAATTCCAAGACCTGAAGAGTTCAATTCATATGACCTATTATTTAACGCTTTATTCAACTCAGCGTATCTTGATATTGGAGCCTCGTTTCGCGATTTCGCTTACACTCATTTTCTCTATTTTCAAGTTAGGATTCTAGAGATGAAGTATGTTTGACACTTAATTAAATCAATATAAGGTGATGTATGCTTCTTTAAGATATATTAATTCCAGATTCCTTTTATTCTTCTTTCGCACATTATCACTAATTCAGCTAAAGTCTTATGAATATTAATATTCCTATAATATAATTGCTATATGTTTAAAGTACACGAAAACCAGATGTTACAGATACTATAACATGTTTTTGAAATAACAGGACTGAGTATAACTACGAATATTTGTGTGATCTTTGCATATTGAGAACATGTCTGAACTATATCAATGTAGTTATACTATATCCTCTTATAATCACATTTCAACATTAAATTTCAGTGTAACTGAACATAGATTGTAAGATAAAACAAGCATTAGATCAGATAGTTAAGTTTGACCAATAGGAAACAATCACCGCGAGCTTTCCCTCACTAGGAAAACCCATACTAGGTGGGTGGTCAATCCAATGGATCCATTATTGCTACCAATACATAAGTTGTGATCAATGCAATGCTCAAATAGATAAGTTCAATAGATAAGTTCAAAAGATAAGTTCAAACAACTAAGGCCATTTAAGATAAATTCACATGGTTTAAAGGTAAGTTAAGTTCAAAATAACATGTTTCACCCCAAAAGTTCAAAACAAATAAAAGAGAGGCTATAAAGACTCACCTTTTGATGAGTTTGATAGCCTCGTAATATATAATCAATTAGTAGCTCTAGTTGTCAAAAAGTTCAATATCAACCTATATAGTTCATTCTATATAAGTTCAAGTAACTATGGATTCTAGGGGTGAGCAAAAAACCGAAAAAACCGAACCGGAACCGAATTAACCGAAAAAACCGAACCCAAAAAACCGAACCGAATGGATAACCGGGAAAAACCGAACCGAAAAAAACCGAAACCGAATTTTTCGGTTCGGTTGCGGTTTTTCATTTTATAAAAACCGAAAAAAACCGAACCGAATCGATTTTTAATATTTCTTAAAAATTAATATATATATATTTATATATATATATTGCTATTTCCATACTTATTTAATGGGAAAAAACATACAAAAAGTCTACCGTTAGAGATGATAAAAAATTAGATTATATAAAATCTATCATTTTAAAAGGTAAATATCGGAATTATTGCATATTTGGTTATGTACTTTTGATTTTTTTAAATGTAAGAACATGGTGGTAATTATTTTGTTTTTTAATTAGTTGGTGTTCGATCAATTAATTTATTAATTGTTAAACATGTTTGTATTTTCAATGTTGGGCGTAAAAATGAACAAAAAAAAACAAAAAAAAGTAAAAGAAAACCGAAAAAACCGAAAACCGAACCGAAACCGACAAAAAAACCGAAAAACCGAAAACCGCAAAACCGAAAACCGAACGGTTTGTAATAACGAAAAACCGACTATGTCGGTTTCGGTTTCGGTTTCGGTTTTAGCCAAAAACCAAACCGAACCGTGCACACCCCTAATGGATTCTTAAAAATACTTACATCTAGATAGTCGTCGCGTTTGGTTTTGTTTAGTGACTTAGTTAATTGTTTAACAATTGTTTTGTTCAAAGTAATCTAATAAACATTTTCATTTTGTTGTAATAGTTTATTTCCAAATTAACTGAAAAGTTTTAAAGTTTATTTCCTATATAATATCAATCTTTAAATAATTTAAGATTTACGAGAAACATATTATCAATTGTTCTAAAAAAAAAATTAGATTTAAACAATTAGTTACCTATATATTTTGTTTATAAAGTTTTGGTGGTTTAAAGATAATCTAAAGATATACCTCAAATATATAGATAAGTCATTTTTGTAATGTGTACATTAATGAGTTCTTAATTAAATAATAATAACAAAGTCTATTTTCTTTTATGTTTGTAAGATTTATATAGTTTAAAACTAATTTTAATTTAAAACATTTAGACTTATAGTTTAAGAACTAACTTTAATGATTTTATGTAAAAATTACTTTTTTTTTAAATTTAGTTGATTGATATATAATTATTTACCAACAAGGCCTATGCTATATATATATAGGGGCCGGTTATTATACAAAGGAAATTAACGTGAGAAGCGTAGGAAGCCACATGATCGTGCCACGTGTTTTATATATATATAGGGCATGGAATTTTTTATAACCCTTAAATATTGTTACAACTACATAACCATCATCCAATGGTTACTTTAAAAATAAAAGTGTATAGGATCGTGACACGTGTCAGATTCCTTTTTTTCATTTTTTTTAATATAAAGGGCATTTAGGACATTTGTTATATAAGTAAAGTTTACCCCATTTTTTTTAAACATTCATAACTTTTTTATACTATATTATTTTTAAAAAAAAATTGCACCATTATACTCGTCTCATTTTTCTCTTTAATTTCGTTATAGTCTCGACTAGTTTTTATTTTTTTATTTTTTTGATGTCATGTATTTACATCATTGTAACGAGCTTAAAGATAACAAATTAATTAGAATTTTTTTCTAACAATGGTAAATTACAGTAATGTAACAAAAAATGAAGTAATGTAACACAAAATGAAGTAATTTACAATAACATAATTAACGGTGACGTAACACATTATTTACAGTGATGTAAGTTTCTCTTTATTGCCCATTATAATGTTGACTACCTTTTTTATTTTTTTTTCTCATTGTCCATTATTTACATTGATGTAACGAGCATAAATATATCACATTATTTTGAATTTTTCTAACAATGATAAATTACAGTGATGTAATATAACACATTATTTTATTTTTTTACTCTAACAATGATAATTACAATGATAAATTACAGTGATGTAATAGAACACATTATTTTGATTTTTTTATCTAACAATGATAATTATAGTGATGTAATTTATCATTGTTCGAAAAAAATTTAAACTAATTTGTTGTATTTAGGCTCGTTACAAATTAGGATGAACAAAACGCCAAAAAAAACCGAACCAAAACCGAATTTACCGAAAAACCGAACCGGAACCAAATTAACCGAAAAAACCGAACCGTAACCGAATTAACAAAAAAAAACCGAAACCGAATTTTGCATCAATGTAAATTACATCACGGTAAATTACGTCAATGTAAAATTACATCACTGTAATTTATCATTGTTAGAAAAAATTTCAAATAAATTTGTTATATTTTAAGCTCGTTACAATTATGTAAATATATGGCATCTAAAAAAGGTAAAAAAAATTAGTCGAGACTATAACGGAATTAAAGAGAAAAATGAGACGAATATAATGGTGCAATTTTTTAAAAAAATAATATACTATAAAAAAGTTATAAATGTTTAAAAAAGAGTGGGGGAAACTTATAAAATTAAAATGACTAGAATACCCTTTTTAATATTTTAATGAAAACCTTATGTGTAAGTTTTTTATTGGTTGAAATGGGTTATGTAGTTGTAGCAAAAAAAGATGGTTATTTTTTATACCCTTCCCTATATATATATATATATATATATATATATATATATATATATATATACATATATATATATATATATATATATATATAGGGGCCGGTTATTATACAAAGGAAATTAACATAAGAAGCGTATGAAGCCACATGATCGCGCCACGTGTAATCTGGGTAAAGGGTGTAATGGTCCGTAATAAATAAAAAATGTTATGTTCACATATATAACTGAATAAAACTACGGACTACAGACCAAGAATTACGGACTTGAGCATTCAAAATACGGACACAGGCAAAAAATGCGTACCAGTCTTTACAATTTAATTATTCTTAGGCCAAATAGTTGATAAAAAATGATACGTTCTATAGGCAAAAAAATACGTTCTAAAGGCAACAAAATACGTTCCATAGGCAAAAAAATACTTTCCAACATATCTGATACCTAAATCACGTACCAAGTTAAAAAATACGGACCGTGGTAAAAAATGAGAAAAAATCATATCAATATGATACTCAAATTAAAGATTATGAAATTCTCTATTTTATGGTGTATTTTTTTTAAAAAAATAATAAAGCGTTTAAAAGTTATTGAATTTTTAAAAACTAGTGGAAGTTTCTTTAAAATTAAAAAATGGGTTATTTCCTCTTTTACCATTTCAGTTGCAAATCAACGCATGTTTTGTGAAATAATTGGATGAGTGGAGACCACTAGATCTTAACCATTGATTAATTTAATCTATGGCTCATAATTTATCCTATCCTTTTTACGTTAATTTCCCATTGTATTTTATCTCCCTCCTATATATATATATATATATATTATATATATATATATATATATATATATTATATATATATATATATAGGGCAAGGTATAAAAATAACTCTCATCTTTTGCTACAATTACATAACCCATTTCAACCAATCATAAGCTTACACATAAGCATTCTATTAAAATATTAAAAATGGCATCATAGTCATTTTACCCCTTATAAGTTTCCCCCCTCTTTTTTTAAACATTAATAACTTTTTTAAAATATATTATTTTTTAAAAAAAATTGCACCATTATATTCGTCTCATTTTTCTCTTTAATTCCGTTATAGTGTCGACTAATTTACATCATTGTAACGAGCTTAAATATAATAAATTTATTTGAAATTTTTTTAAAAATGATAAATTACAGTGACATAATTTACATTGACGTAATTTATCGTGATGTAATTTACATTAACGTAAAATTCGGTTTTGGTTTTTTTCGGTTAATTTGGTTTAAATTACAGTGATGTAATTTACATTAACAACAAATTAGTTTAAATTTTTTTCGAACAATGAAAAATTACATCACTATAATTATCATTGTGAGAGATAAAATCAAAATAATGTATTCTATTACATCACGGTAATTTATCATTGTAATTATCATTGTTAGAGAAAAAATAAAATAATTACGTCACCGTTAATTATGTCATTGTAAATTACTTCATTTTGTGTTACATTACTTCATTTTTTGTTACATTACTGTAATATATCATTGCTATAATTTTTTTTAATTAATTTGTTATTTTTAAGCTCGTTACAATGATGTAAATACACGACATCAAAAAAATAAAATAAAAAAACTAGTCTAGACTATAACGAAATTAAAGAGAAAAATGAGACGAGTATAATGGTGCAATTTTTTTAAAAAAATAATATAGTATTAAAAAGTTATGAATGTTTAAAAAAAGAGGTAAACTTTACTTAAATAACAAATGTCTTAAATACCCTTTATATTAAAAAGAAGAAAAAAAAGGAATCTAACACGTGTCACGATCCTATACACTTACATTTTTCAAGTAACCATTGGATGATGGTTAATGGGTTGTAACAAAAGATGAGGGTTATCAAAAATTTCATGCCCTATATATATATTATCATTATTTATATTAACAGAAAATAAATATTTCCCTTTTTTTATTAAAATACTAGCATTTGATTTATAAACAATTTCTGTTAAAATAGAATTTTAAAACAGTTTTTAAATTAAAAGTAAAAAAAATAACAAAAAAAAAGATCCAGACCCGGCTCAAGCCAGGGCCGAACCCAAGACTATAACATGCAAACTCTACACCTAACCGGTTGATCTAGAGCAATGCTCGCGATAGGATTTCATTTGAAATGAATTTAACATCTGAAATAACTATGGGGCTTTTGTTCTTTACAACAAAACGAATGTAATAGTGTATGATTTACTAACCTTTGAATGCAAATACTATGATTTTGTTTGAGATAACGATTTTGAGCAAAACTCGAGTTGCAGGTCTTGATACGCTCTTTAGAAAGTTTGTATTTGCGATTTTTTATCACCAGAAAGTTTAGAAACGATTAATGGATTGTTTTGGTCGAGTTAATTGAGTTTTATACACAATTGGTAAGATTTTGAATTACGGTCGTTTGTTCTTCATTTTGGAAATTATTTCACGGTTTACTGGCTTGATTCTTGTTTTAATTGATGATTGAGTCCGAGTAACGCGTTATAAACCTTCCTATTTGATCAACAACCAGGTTGTACCCACGATTAATCGAGCTGGATTTGGGATTGGGTCGAACTAGTGTCAATCGGGTATCCATGAGTTTGGAATGGGTGTGGTTCGGGCATGGGTCTGCAAACGGGTGATAGGGGAACAAACTTTGGGCTTTTGGCAATTCTTCCCCTTGTAACTTCTCTTCTTAAAAATTAGTTTTGAATTTGACAAAATCTCCCCTTTAACTTGATAAAACAAAGCTTTAAATTGTTATAAAATTATTTGTAATTTATTTAAATTCCATATATTAATATAACTAATTTAGTTATATTTTTATGATGTTATTAAATTTTATATACTTATAACAAAGTTATTTAATTTATTTAAAGTTTATGATTAAAGTATTTAAAGTTTTATAAAGGTTTTATTTATTTAGTAAAATGTTTTTGTGATAAAAATTTATTTTTTTTGTTTAAGTTATTTATTTACAAAAAAAATTATAAAAAAACTTATCATTATAAACAATAGTATAAAATTTAAAAGTGAGTTTTGATTTTTTTTATTTCTTTGACTTGTATAATTATACATAATTGTATATTAAGTTATATTTAAAGTAGCTTTTCTCATATATATATATATATATATATATATATATATATATATATAGGGTAAGAAGTGAATAATAACCCACCTTAATTGAGGTAACCCATTAACCCTGTCAAAAAACGCTCAAATCGCAAAAAAAAAAATCATGGCTTTTTTTATGCAAAAATAGGGGGCTCCTTTTTTAAGCGTTCGCTAATTCACAAGCGTTAAAAAGTTAAACGAAATGTAAGTTTGTGTTACATGGCGAAGATATATATAAGTGTCGCAGTGTAACGCAAACTTACATTTCGTTTAACTTTTTAACGCTTGTAAATTAGCGAACGCTTAAAAAAGGAGCCCCCCAATTTTTGTATAAAAAAACCATGAATTTTTTTTTGTGATTTGAGCGTTTTTTGCCAGGGTTAATGAGTTACCTCAAGGGATCTTATTTGATCCCTTCCTATATATATATATATATATATTAAAGATGTTCCAACTTGTTTATTCATATATATAAATAGGGCTGGGCATAAAAAATAACCCACTAAATACGCGCTAACCCAAATAACTTTGGCAAGATGAAGCCAAATCTTGGATTTTTTTTAAACATCATTGTAACCCATTTTGAACACATTTGTGCTAATTCTTTTTCGTTTGAGATTTTACATCACTGTAGTGTGTGCTACATGTTGGAAAATAAGGACAGACGAAGCAAAACCACCTTTCAAATAATCAATGTAATAAATGTTGCAGGACACTAGCTTCCGAAGACAAGCCTTCAGAAGAACCCTCGGAAAATCAAATAAAAGACAATTGCTTCCGAAGATTCAAATAAAAGACAATTGCTTCCGAAGATTCAAATAAAAGACAATTGCTTCCGAAGATTCAAATAAAAGATAATTGCTTCCGAAGACAAATAAAAGATAATTGCTTCCGAAGACAAATAAAAGACAATTGCTTCAGACAATTGCTTCCGAAGACAATACGTCAGAAGATGCTTCGGAAGACTCTTCCCAACGACAAACCTCTGAAGACACTAAGAGAACATTTGCTTCCGAAGAATTAAAGTCAATTACTTCGGAAGACCTCCAAAGACATCTGCATCGGAAGAAAAACATTATCTCAGAAGACACATGTTGCTTCCGATGAAAGAATAAATGTTTCCTTCTTCAGCTTCCGATAGGATAACTGATTACTTTAGTTAGTTTCCTATGAAGAACTTCCAAAAGAATAACTCCTCAGCATCAGTACAAAAGTCTAAACTTAGATCTTTGAAGATCCTATGTTGACTTTACAATTGTACTATTCTGATGCTACAGGGTCTGTAATAGTGTCATCAGTCTTATCTGTTTGTCTTCTTCTTGTATTTGTCCTGAAACATTAAATGTTGGGGCTATTTATACCCCCAACATCTACTGAATAAAATACAACACTTTCTCTAAATCTTCTTTGTGTTGCCTTACTGTTTTCTCTTATTTCTTTTCTTTAAACTTAAGAAAACTAAACACTAAAATAACTCAAGAGCAAAATTCTAGAGGGAGCAAACACCAAAAGCTTTGACTAAGCTCTTGATCCTTGTTAAATCAATCTCACCTCAACTCACCGATTTTCTACAATTGGTATCAGAGCCTTGTTCATTAGTCTTGGTTTAACCATCAAGGCTAAACTTCAAAGCTCACTTTGATATCCTATGTTTAGTTTTCTATTATCATCTTCTTTTCAAAATCTGCTAAAGAATTGATTTTTGAAACTCTAAAGTGTTCAAAAATCATTCAGCCAAACTATCTTGAGTACTCATTATCTGTTGATTTACTCATAACTGTTTGAACACATGGCAGAAAAATTCACCTTAAACCCCCATAACACTGGTTCTGCCACAAAGCCACAATTTTTGGTTAGGCATCAATATAATATTTGGTAGAGACGGATGTTACATTTCCTGTCAAATAATCATACAGGATGTTGGAAGTCTGTCATGTTCGGACCTCATAAACCAATGGTCCTGGACACAGAGACCGGAGATGATGTCCCTAAGGATCCCCGAAACTACACTGAAGAAGACTTTCAGAAATTGGAGCTTGATGCCAAGGCACATGCTCAGCTGGCTATGGCCCTTTCGAATGAAATTTATTCGAGTCTTCTTCACCATGAGTCTGCTACGGACTTATGGGATGCTCTAAAAGAGCAATTCGGTGGTACCGATGATGTTGTAGCCAATACTAGGGAGATATTGGCTCAACAATATGAGACCTTCTGCCAACTAAATAATGAGTCACTGACTCAGAAATTTGAAAGGTTTACTTCTCTCTTAAGTGAACTAAAATTAGCTGGTCAAGTGTATCCTCCTGTCTCAGTTCCAAATCGATTTTTAAGATCTCTTCCTGAAAAATGGGAAACTTACTCTATAGTCATGAGATCTTCACCAGATTTTGGCAAACTCTCACTTGCCCAACTTCATGGTAAGTTGCTCACCTTTGAGCGAGAGATTGACCAGAAAAGAAAACTAATAAAATATGGTAAATCAACTGAAGAGTATGTGCAAGGGAACACAGCTCTCCTTAGTCATAACTCTGTGATAAATGATCAGGGTTATGATGAACACATTGACATAACTACTGGCATCACCTCTTCATTCTCTTCTCGTGATGACCAATCTCTCCCATCTGACCATCTGTGTTTTATCATGGACGATCTTCATCAAGTTCCAAGTGATGACTTGGAAGAGATGGACATTCTCCATCAACTGGCTCTCTTGAGTATAAGAACTAACAAGTTCTACAAGAGGACAGGAAGAAAATTTCCTGGTATCCATGGAAAAACCAGGATTGGTCTAAATAAGACTAATGTTCAATGCTATAGATGTCATGGCACTGGACATTTTGCAAGGGAATGCTCTAATGCTCCAAACTCTAATCTTTCTTCTTATATGACCTATCCAAACTTATCCTCACATACCTCTTCAACACCATATTCATCCACCTCTTCCTCTTTCAAAAGGTCCAATAATCCTCAAGAATCAGCACATATTGCACAAAACTCTTCTTCTAACAATGTGCAATATGTACAAGCTGCAAACGGCAACATGTACCAACTCACTCCCGCTTCACTTCAAGTTGTTGCAGCTCCTTCTTCACAAATAAATGCTCCCAGACATGCTGTCCAATCTTCATCATCTGGTCAACAGGCTCTTTTCTCTCAAGAGTACATAGACTGGAGCTGCTTGCCTGAAGATGTTGGCCATGCCCTCATCACTTCTGAACCAACAGAATTTGCTCTTATGGCTGTTGGTGAAGATTCTTGTTCTTCTGATCAACCTGAAGCAGATGTTTCTGATACTCAGGTATCTTCTTCTACCTTAGAAAAATTATGTTCCAATGCTTGCATAGAGGCCTTTACAAAAATAAAGAAAGCCAATATGTTACTTTAAAAGCAAAATCAGGAGTTGGAACAACTTCTTGACAATAAAAATTTTGAAATGGAAAAATTAATAAAAATAAAAGATAATGAAATCTGTGCTTTGAAAACTGAGAAAATCAATTTACAAGCATTGTTTGATCTACAAAGGGAAAATATTATGCTTGTAAAGATGAACTATCTCAAACTCAAGTAAGCTGTGAAAAGTGGGTTGAATCTTGCAAAGGATTCAAAATGCTTTTACAAAAGCAAGTTCACAGCAAAGCAAGATTTGGAATTGGGTATAATCACACTGCTCAACCAGAGGATTACACCCCCATAGATAATAATAAGGAAGAAACCACTCCTGAACCTATCTCACCAACTTTTCTTCCTGATGAAATTCCTCCAATAATGAATACACCTTCTTTGGTGTATCAGCCAAACTATTTTTCTAAGTTTGTATACCCCACTAATACAAATCTAACAAGAATAGAAAAACCTCAGTTGAACTCAGTTCAACACAATAACTCTTCAGAACAAAATGAGATTGCTCCTGATATGAGCTCTACTCTTAGTTCAGAAGAAACAATAAAATATGGTTTCACTTCTAACATCAAGTCAAATCTTGATAAAGGAAAAAAACCTATGGTTAATATCCAGTTTCCTCCTTCTCATCCTCATCCTCCTTACCCCACAATGAAAGTAAACAGACCTTTCATCCCAAATTATTCATCTCTCTCTCCAGCCTGCTTAAAATGCTTTAAGTACAATCATGCTACTGAAGACTGCAGAACAAAAACACCTTTGGAGAAAGCTAGATTGAAGGCTAATAAGTTGAAAGCTGATCATACTTCTTCGTCTAAAGGGAACCTCCCCAATAAAATGAAGAAAGTAAGACCAGCAAGTAACCAATTCGTTGGGACTCACCCTCATTCTTCTTCTATCTCACCCTCTTCCTTGAGTGCTAACTCCAGACCTTCCATTTTGGGAACACCATCTCCTTACTTACATAATGGTGCTAACTCTTCTCCTGTGGATTCTCAAATCAATCTTCTCCAACAGAATCAGCAACAGCTGCTGATAATGATGCAGAAATTGATGAATAATACACAACAAAATAAAACAAACAAATAAAATAAAATAAAAATATCCCGTATCTAATCTATTGTACATAATTCTCATGTGCAGAAATCCTCTTCAAACCAAAATCATCTCTGGTATGTGGATAGTGGAGGATCAAGGCACATGACTGGATGCAGATCCATTCTGAATGACTTCATTCCAAATAATGGAGGATCTGTTTCTTTCGGAAACAATGCAAAAGGTTGTAAGTGAGATCCGGTTCTGTCTCAAGAGGAAATTTGAAATTTAAAGATGTTAGCTTAGTTGAAAACCTCAAGTTTAATCTCTTGAGTGTTTCTCAACTAGCTGACAAGAATTTTAGTTCATTTTTCACTAAAGACAGTTGCAAAATTCTTTCTCCAGATATAAACTCAAAAATAAAGGTCTTGATTGATCAACACACTCTACTAACGGCTAGAAGAAGTGGAAATGTCTATATTGTAGATATGACTACTGACTCTCAAACATCTTCTCCTACATGTTTGATAGCCAAGGCATCATCTTCTGAAACCACTCTTTGGCACAGAAGACTCAGTCATCTTAATCACCAAACTCTTCATAAGCTTTCAACCCTTTCTTTAGTAAGAGGATTGCCTTCTAAAGAATTTCACTTTGAAGGTCAATGTGAACCTTGCTTAAAGGGAAAGCAACATAAAACTTCACATAAGTCTATTAAGGAATCCAAAACAACTAATTGTCTTAATCTGCTTCATATGGATTTATTTGGTCCAGTGAAGGTAGCTAGTCTAGCTAGAAAAAGATATTGTCTAGTTGTTGTGGATGATTACTCAAGATTTTGCTGGACCTTCTTCCTCTTCAGCAAAGATGAGACTTCTGATAAAATAATTGCTCTTGTCACTCTTCTTGAAAAACAATTCAGTCTTCCTGTCAAAATGATAAGGAGTGACAATGGTACAGAATTCAAAAATCAAGTTCTTGATAAATTCTGTATTTCTAAAGGAATCCTTAGACAATATAGTGCTCCTGGAACTCCTGCTCAGAATGGAGTTGTAGAAAGAAAGAATAGGACACTAATTGAAGCTGCAAGAACCATGCTTGCAGACTCAGGATTGCCTTTATCATTCTGGGCTGAGGCAGTAAACACTGCTTGTTATGTCTTAAACAGAGTTCACATTGTAAAAAGACATAACAATACTGCCTATGAAATTCTGTATAAAATAAAACCTCTCATTTCCTTCTTCAAAGTCTTTGGATGTCCGTGTTTTATCTTAAATACAAAAGACTCTTTGTCCAAATTTGCTGCTAAAGTTGATTCTGGATACTTTGTTGGATACTCTCAGACTTCTAAAGCATATCGAGCTTTCAATCTCAAAACAAAAATAATTGAGGAATCTATTGATGTAAAATTCAATGAATTAGCATCAACCTCATCCTTCCCTTCTGCTCCTGATGATCTCTTCAATCTTGAAAGCTTCTCATTCATCCCTTCTATCTCCTCTTCTTCTCCTTCATCAGAGTCATGTCAAACTTCTGAAGATCTATCTTCTATTGAGGAAGGTTCTGTTTCAAAATTCTTCACTTCTTCTCCGTCTCATCAAATAAATTCTCAAGAAGCAAATTCTCAAAACCTAGACAATCTAACATCTACTCCTCTATCTCCTGTCTTGGATAATGTATCCGTAGATGTTCCTGACCACATTCTAAACTCTCATCTAAAAAACTCTCTAAGCCCCACTGAAAACTCACCTTTGTCCTATGCTGCCTCCTCAAATAATTGTTTGGACATCATTCCTTTCAACAAAAATCATCCTCTAGAACAAATCTCAGGTGATCTAAGTAAAGGAATTCAAACGAGAAGCCAGATTTCAAACTTCTGTCTTCATGCAGCCTTTCTATCCCAAACTGAGCCATCTAAATATCAAGAGGCTCTTAAAGACAATAATTGGGTAGAAGCAATGCAAGATGAGCTGTTGCAGTTCAAAAGACAAAATGTTTGGACTCTATGTCCCCTGCCCGATGGAAAATATCCCATCGGAACCAGATGGGTATTCAGAAATAAAACAGATGACAGAGGCATTGTAATAAAAAATAAGGCCAGGTTAGTGGTGCAAGGTTACTGTCAAGAGGAAGGTATTGACTATGATGAGACTTTTGCTCATGTGGCAAGATTAGAAGCTATTAGACTCTTCCTAGCATTTGCCATCTCTCATAATATAAAGGTATACCAAATGGACATAAAAAGTGCTTTCCTGTATGGAACAATAAAAGAGGAAGTCTATGTTTGTCAACCACCAAGATTTGATGATGTTCATCATCCTGATTGGGTGTACAAACTAGACAAGGCACTTTATGGTCTAAAACAAGCTCCAAGAGCATGGTATGACACTCTATCTCAGTTTTTTCTAATAAATTTTCTCGCGGAACCATTAATAAAACCTTGTTCATGAAAAGAGTAGATAAGGAACTTTTGTTAGTACAAATCTATGTTGATGATATCATCTTTGGGTCAACAAAACCTTCCCTGTGTGAACAATTCTCTAAACTAATGTCTTCTAAGTTTGAAATGAGTGCTTTAAGTGAACTTAAAACATTTTTAGGACTTCAAGTCAAACAAACCCCACACGGGACTTTCATTCATCAATCTAAATATGTAAAAGATCTTCTCAATAAATTTGATATGAATAACTGTAAAATAATTTCTACTCCCATGGAAACAAGTCCTGGCATATGTCCAGACGACAATGGTGAACCTGTAGATCAAACTCTCTACAGGTGCATGATTGGTTCTCTGATGTATCTTACTGCATCAAGACCAGACATCATGTATGCAACATGTGTCTGTGCAAGATATCAATATGCTCCCAAGAAATCTCATCTTTCTTTTGTGAAGAGGATACTTAGATATCTCAAAGGCACTCCTGTGCTAGGAATTTGGTATCCTACTAATCAAATTTGTAAGCTTGTTGGTTTTTTAGATAGTGATTATGCTGGATGTTTGCTAACCAGAAAGTCTACTTCAGGAGGTTTTCAGTTCTTTGCAGGTTGCTTAGTATCTTGGCAAAGCAAGAAGCAAACTTCAGTGTCAAATTCAACTGTTGAAGCCGAATACATTGCAGCAGCCCATTGTACTGCCCAAATTCTTTGGTTACAATATCAACTGTTAGATTTTGGAATAACTAAACTAAAAACACCTCTTCTAATAGACAGCGAAGCTGCCAAAAATATAATAAAGAATCCTGTCTATCATTCTAAAACCAAACACATTGAAATAAGGCATCACTTCATTAGAGACTGCTTTGAAACGAGACTAATTGTCCCAGAACACGTCTCTACAAGTGACCAAATAGCTGACATATTTACCAAGCCCTTAGACTTCTCAACTTTTTCTAAGTTTGTGGCAAAATTGGGAATGATAAATATGAGTTAACAAACGTAGTCAAGATTATGTTTATTAACCTTTGTACTCACAAATATAAAAGGAAAATTTTTATAAAATTGTCCAAACAATGGATATTGGATAAACAACTGTTAAAGAAATCTTGGTTTCTTTCAGTACTTATCTCTATACATGGATAGGATCAGTGTTAATATGATCATTGCTTCATATCTATCTGATGTTTAAACTTTCCATTGTTACATTCAATAATTTCTTTGGTTTCTTCTCCTTCCGATGATCTCTTCTTCTTCCGAAGATATCTCTTCTTCTTCCGATGATCTCTTCTTCTTTCAAAGATATCTCTTCTTCTTCCGAAAACCTTCATGAGATCATTTAACTTGTGTCTAAAATAAGATTCTTTCGATTTTGCAATTTAAATCTTGAGCTTTGCACTTGATGTGACAGTTGTCAATCTCTCTGATAGACCCGACTCTCAATGCTGACTCTCACAGCTCAAGAAGATTCTTACCGCCATTTTAATAACCAATAATCTTCTCAGATTACTTCCTTTCTTTCTCATCTTCTTCACCATAAATCTATTTAAACCCTATCACTCTTCTGATTTTCAAGAAACCTTTCATCATCTTGAAAATTCTAAGTAATGCTCATGGCTACGGATGATCAATTGTCAGGCATGTCACCTGGCACGAAGCACTTACGCTCACCTTGTCGAAAGCTCCATGCTTATGATAATGGCGTAACGGCTTCTAACCAGGCTTCATTCCTCACAAAGCTTCATCTGTACTTCCGGATGTGCATGAACATGTCTTCTTGTCCAAATGTGTAAGTCTTAACCTCTCTCTTCTTCTCAACCAGCTCTGTAATCCCAAAAATAATCATGAACTTTTTAGGTTAACCTGAAAAACTTGATTATGTATAAGAAGTTCTTTTGATCTTTACAGGAAATCATTTCAAATAACATATTCTTGATCATCTGGTATATCACCAGAAACGTCTATAGTTCTGGCTATGCTTTCAGTTTGTCCCTTTGATCTTCATAATATTATGAAGGATTTGACTAACTGGTGTTCAAAACTTTGAACATTGATGGATGACACTAAAGAAACACCCATCTTTAGTAAACCCACATCCACACTTCTTTCATACCTACAACAGGTACCTGCCATAAAATAAATTTCCCAAAACCCTCTGAGCCTAATATTCACAAAAGGTCTGTTCAGGAAGATGAGATCCCTGAACATGATCGTGTTCCCACTGAACACATGAATACACCTGTTCCATCCTCACAGATGAATGAAGAATCTCTTCCCATCCGGCTCCTCATTAATCCTCTTAACAGGATGATGTTGTATTCCTAAGGGAACCCTTACTAACCACTGACATGTCATTTGACAATCAGATGGTTGTCCTCTCTCCCAGGGACAACTCTGTTCTTTCTAAAATCCCCCCACCACTATCGATCACCACATCTCTACCCTATAAAAAGAGGATGAGATCCGGTAGTCAAGTCCATCTTGACCTCCTGATCATATATCAGAAGCATCCATTTCACATAAAAATCTAATGGATTCTCATCTGAATGGATTAGGCAGTAAGACTCCTGGTATGGCAACAACCAATGAAGTTTTTCCTTTAAACTAAGGCTAGAAATCCCCAGAACCAAGAACAAGGGGTTTATGACATTTCTGAGATGGACTTAGGTCATGATAAAACTGACTCTCTAGTCAGGGATTCGGATGACATCTATAAAATGATGGATGGATCAGTTCTTCACATTAAGGAATTGACGGATGTCCTCAGTCCTGTAATCCAAATCCAGCCCCATGCAGGCACCTCCAGTTGAAGGTTTTCTAAATTCTTAACTCACCTACATTCCTACACCTTTCCTACACTGCCTTTCAAGGGGCATTCTTCTCACTTCTCTTTACTCCTCCTTCTTCCCTGATTAAGCCAAAAAGAGAGAGATAAAACACATAAACCAGCCTGATGTTCTAGAAATTGTTTGGGCTCTAAAGCTAAGTGGTTTTGGCTTCATCAGTCAAGAGGGAGATTGTTGGAAAATAAGGACTGACGAAGCAAAACCACCTTTCAAATAATCAATGTAATAAATGTTGCAGGACACCAGCTTCCGAAGACAAGCCTTCAGAAGAACCCTCGGAAGATTCAAATAAAAGACAATTGCTTCCGAAGATTCAAATAAAAGACAATTGCTTCCGAAGATTCAAATAAAAGACAATTGCTTCCGAAGATTCAAATAAAAGATAATTGCTTCCGAAGAAAAATAAAAGATAATTGCTTCCGAAGACAAATAAAAGACAATTGCTTCAGACAAATAAAAGATAATTGCTTCCAAAGATTCAAATAAAAGACAATTGCTTCCGAAGATTCAAATAAAAGACAATTGCTTCCGAAGATTCAAATAAAAGATAATTGCTTCCGAAGAAAAATAAAAGATAATTGCTTCCGAAGACAAATAAAAGACAATTGCTTCAGACAAATAAAAGATAATTGCTTCCAAAGACAAATAATATATATATATATATAGATATATATATATATATATATATACTTATGAAACTATATTACAACTCGTAGATGAAAATTTCAAATGATGTCACAATTTATTTTGTAAATATAATTGTTTATTATAATTTACAAGAATGTTATATGAATGCATAGAGAGGTGCATTAAGGTTTCCTCCTGTGATATGCAAAGAAAGGAAATGGATTCAAAATCTGGTAAATGCATTGTAATTGGAATGAGTGGTCATTGTGCAAGGTGAATGTGAAATTGAAGTTCGTCACCTTGATTCAGTTGGTTTTGGTTGCAGTTAGTTTTCCGTGCAGCAAGTGCCCCCTCAACTCGTTCGTTGATGAGTGTGTTCAGTTCAGCTGCGGTGAGGTTGATGTTTCCACGTCCTCCCGCGTCTTCCATCCATGATCTTCATAGCGAGAATAAGCGTTAGAGTGTCACTAAGATCTAATGTAGTGTGTGTGGTTGGTATGGGATGGAAACATGTATTGATATGCATAAGCAAGATTTTCATTAATAGATCCTCATCAGGGTCCTCCTCAGGATCCTCATCAGAATCCTCCACGGGATCATATGTCTCACTCCCTCAGAAGGTAGGGAATTATCGGGTGACTCTATGGCTACCGGTAGAGGTGATGATGGTGACGCCATATCGATAATGCGCGTAATAAGTGTATGTACAAACATGTATGCAGGTAAATGTGTGATCATGTATGCTAGTAACGTTATTACTAATACTATGTGTGTGTGGAAACTAATGGTTATAGACTAAGTTCGCTAAATGCAAACCTAATTCGTAGCAACCGAGGTCTTTGATACCAATCTGTCACACCCCAAGTTTCGATCAACGAGGGCGTGACGTACGACTGGCGCGGGTTGCACCAGTGGACTTAGGATCACAGTCTCCGGTCACACATGTGAGACTTACATGGTTGAATACGTACATCTAATATTTGGATAAAACAGTTTTGTAAAATCAGAGTTGTGGAAGTTTAATGTATAAGTTATCAAAACATTTCGAAATCATAAGTTACAGAAGCTTAGGTTAAAACAGTTTTCAAACAATACAAAGTAATAGTTGCGGAAGCGTTTTAAGTTGGTGAGCATTACATAACAAATCAAAATGATAAATGTTTTCAAAAGCCTAAAGCACTAAGCATATGCATGAGACTTCAGCCTAGCATCATATTCCTGGTGTGTATGCCTTAGTTACCTGAGAAAACATGCGAGTAAAAGGTCAACACAAAGGTTGGTGAGAGCACATGTTTGTATCAGCAATAAACATCAAATGTTTAAAGTAAATGTTTACAGGAAAACATATCATTACAATGCGATATCGATTGATAGCTAGTCAATACAGTTATATTATACGTGGGTTCGAAACCAAAGCTGACTACATGCCTCCCGCCATGTCCATCACACGAGACCATGTCAAATGTGTTTGGTCAATTTTGCTCTGTTCCGACTCTCATTCGGGGTGGCCTCCCAGGCGCGCAACAGAGGGGTTTGTCGAACCCAAATAATATATCCAATATTACCACGCTAGGCACCCTGCGCTACTAATGGTTCGAGATATTTTAATGAGTACGTAATTTGTGATGTGTGCCACACATATACATATGGTGATAAAGCATGTCCATATGTAACCAAAATATGTTTATTGTTCAAAAACAGTTTGTATGCAGTGTTTTTCTCCTCCAAATGTAGAAAATAGAAAGAGGGGTCGTGAACTCACCTGATAGAGCAGTTCCGGTTTGTGTGTTCTAAAAAACGAATGCTAGCAACCTGCTAGTAATCACCTATAATCATATAGTTCGTGAGTATGTGTTTTGTGGTGTGTTGTATCCCATACAACTCCAAGTTTCGGTGTGCTCAACCGAGTGTTTGTGTGTTAACTTGTGTTGACTCGACGAATCGTTGGTGGCACATTTGTTGTGTTTAGTTTGTTTATGTGTCGTAAAATTCTTAGACGTAAGTAGGATATCAACATGCATCCTACGACTCTAATCATAATGTTTTCACATAATTCATGTTATGAAATCGTAAAAGTTTTCCATTTTTGGAAGGTTACCATTTTTGGAAAGTTTATATTTTAAGAAAGTTTAGTTATGAAATTCCATTTTATAAAACTAATACTTCTAGTATGTTGTATAAACATAGTAAACAGTTAAAATACATCTTTTTTGCATAAATTATCATTCATACCATTTTGCTCAAAATAAAGTTTCCTTATTTGGAAAGTGTTCATTTTTAAACTCGTTTTCACAAATCAAGGTTCCAAATATGTTTTTATAATATTTCTAAACATATTAAAACAATCTGAAATCATCGAATCATAATCGAACATCAAAATCCCTCTTTTGGTTTTCAAATGTTTCTAAAAATAGTAAGTTTCTATAAAATCATGTTATTCACAAATCCAAATACCTAAATGTGTTTCTAAACACTTTATTAACCATTTGACATCATCTAGACATGTCTAACATGTTTACATGATTACAAATCAACTACATGCAACATAAAGTTTCCTTTTATGGCAAGTTTTACAAATCATCAACAAATCACCAAATCTCAATCCTAGATGACCTCAATCTCAGTTACAATACACTAAATAATCATCTAAGAATATTCAAAATTCGTGCATAAGAGCATACGGAGTTGAATGTGATTAAAACACACTTGCATGTGTGTTTTTACACTTTGCATGTACGATCTAAGCATAGATAATTATAGAAAACTACCTTAGAAGCTATTAGATGGATGGATTAAGGCTGAATAGGAGCTACAAGGCCCTGGAGATGGTTTTTAGTATCTTCCTTACTTGTAGATGGCTTCTAGCAAACTTCTTTATGCTCCAATGACTTCAAATCTCCAAGGGATGGCTTCAAGGGTGTTTCCAGAGGGTTTGGGTCGAGAATGAGTGAAGAGATTCGGTGAAGTGTAAAAGAAACTGAGTGAAATGAGTTGGGGTTGCTTTTATAAAGTTATGGAGTTCTGTGACTTGTCACGTACCGCCAAGCCAAGGCTGCATTGGCTTGGCGTACCACAATGATTAAAATAATCAGTTTTCCTCCCGAGGCACGCCGCGTGCCGCTAAGGATTTCGGGGTTCAAACTTCTAGCTCATGCTTCGCTTACTTCGGAGCATTTTACCGAGGGGTCTTCGCGTACCGTGAAGGCTTCCTTTTATAGATTTTTCGTTTTTTATAAGATTTCGTTCGCGCTCTATTCGTAACGTCTATGATAAACGTTTAGTTCATGTTTAGCACATAAGCACATCATGACACATATGTTTGTTTGTTTATTGTTTGTTCACCAACATTCGTGTAATGAGATTCATGTGTGTTTAGATTATTCCTCGAATTATCGATGATTGTTTGTGTTCGTCTTTTACGAAAGGTTTGCACGCTTGATTAATCATAATCAACGTGCAATGCACAATTCAATAAATCCTCGAATTATTGTTTTGCGATTGTGTTCGTGTTTGCCACACTTGGTTTCCAAAACCAATGTGCAATGTCCGATTCGATAATTCCTCGAACTATCGTTTCGTAGTTGTTTGTGTTTAACTCATTTAATTAAACCTAATTAAATGAAATGCAAGAAGTATGAATATGAAAGATATAATTGTAAGTGTTGTAATTTACCTAAAATTGTTGGGTGTCACAGTCTGGGCGTTTGAGAACAGGCGTACCCGCCTTTTTAGAGGGTGGCCATTTGACCAGATGTGGTCATTTTTGGATAGTCAAAGGCGCCTATGGGTATTTTCGGAATTTTCCAGTTGTTTATCGTGTGTTGGCCTTGTACGCTAAATTCTTCGATAGTTATATGCTTGCCATACCTTAGGGATGTAAAACTAGACTTTAGAAGATCTTGTTTTCTTCATGTCAAGATGATGTTCACTACGGGGCTGTTTGTTTTTTAAGAAAACGTCTGCGAAGGTCTGCGAGATCTCTTTTGTCTGCACCCCGCAGATCAAGGAAAGATGTAGGGTGTTTGTTTTCTCGCAGACATTTCATTAAAAAACGTCTGCGAGACCTCTTCTTGGAAAAGAGGTGGACCATCATCTTCAAACCTCTTCAAACCTCTTCCCAAGTTCCCATCCCTTCTTTCTTCCCGATCGGCGACCAGAACGAACCCAGGTTAGCCTCCACCGATATCCACCGTCGTCCACCGCCCTCCACCGATATCCACTGTCGAACACCAGAAGCGAACCCTAGTCGGCGAACACCAAAAGCGAACCCTAGTCGTTCGATCGGAGGAAAGGGGCGACGAACAGTTCGTTCAATCTCCACCAGACGCCCCCTCAAGCCACCGCCACCGTCGTCGCCCTCCACAGTCGAACCTTTCGCATCCCTTCGTCGTCGCCCTCCACAGTCGAACCCTAGAGCCGCGGTGGTGATGGTGACAGTCTCAATCGCATCCTGTCATCGAACCCTTCGCATCCCTTCGTCGGATGAAACCTTAGAGACGCGGTGGTGATGGTGACAGCCTCATCGACGGTCGACGGTGGGTGGAGGGGACGATCGGAGGTGATGGTGACAGTGGAACACGATCGGAGGATCGGTGGCTGGAGGATCGGTGGCCGGAGGATCGGTGGCCGGTGGGGTTGGGGGACGGTGGGTTGGGTTTTCTTATGAAGAGGTTTTTTTGTTTGAAGATGTTTTTGGAAAACAAACACCCTCAAAAACTCTTCTTGCAGAGGTTTGGTCCACCTCTTCTGCAAAAGAGGTTTGTAGATGTGGTCCGCAGATCGTAGACGTTTTACCTCTTAAAAAACAAACACCACCTACCTCTCTGCTCTATATACCCATGTTTTTTAGAGTGCTATATGTCTGTCTTAGCTAGCATTTTGGTTGCCAAACCAGTTGTGATCAATGTTGGCCTAGTTACATTAAAGCTAAGTTAGATCTGTGTTGAAAATGATGGCTTTTGTTACATGCTTTCATTTTTGTTTGAGCATTGGTTCCCAATATTTTTTTCCATAAAATTCTTTGTTTTTATTTATGTTCGCAATGTGCATCTACTTCCCCTGCCCTTTCACCTAAGTTTAAGCCTCCCTTATGACACCTTTTTTTGTGTCATTTCAAATATTTGTTTTGTTTTTTTCCTGATTTATTTCTTAACATGTAACTAATGATTGTGTTTCCTTTAAGTTTTAAGAATTTGGTTTATCCCTAACAAGAGTCAGTGTTAGACGACCACACTCCGCAGCAACGCAGTGCATCGCAATACGTGTGCAACGTTATCTAGTAGTAGTAGCAATTGTCGTCGTCATGGTGGTTGTTGTAGTCGTTGTCGTCGACAAAAATTGTTGTTGAAAATTTAGTGACACACGAGGATGGTTGAAGTTACAACCTCTCCATCGATTCGTCAGCCAAGGCAAAGCATGTGCATGAGTTATGTTCTTTCGATTTTACTTAAGATTTAGAGAGCGTGAGTTATGTTTCGATTTTATCACCATTATTGAGAGGGCCCCGATCCCGGGTACCTCCCATAGTTGGGTTTACATCATCATCTCATAGTTCTTAAACCAAAAACTTTCATAAATCATGCAACTACTGTCATTAAACATGAAGAGTGGGCTTATGCTGGCACAAGGCTGCATGTTATAGTCCGATCGATTCATACCCTGTTATGGCAAGGTTGACTTTCATATCCTTTTTAGTCAGGTTGACTTTAATATCCTGTTATAGTCAGGTTGACTCATAACCTGTAATAGTCAGGTTGACTTTCATACCCTGTTATAGTCAGGTTGACTTTTATACCTGTTATTGTCAGGTTGACTTTTATACCCTGTTATTTCAGGTTGAATTTCATACCCTGTTATTTCCAGGTTGACTTTCATACCCTTCCCATAACGAGTACGAGAGCATCATCATACTTAGTCCATAACAAGTTTGGGAGCAACATTCATTTATCATGACATATTATGCTAGCATCGTATCATCATTACATCATAATGTCTTAACATCATAACATGTCATGCTATCATCATAACATCTTAGCATTTTAACCATGTCATGCTAGCATCTTATCATCATAACATCATACATATTAGCATCATAGACATGGAATGTTTTCATCCTATCATCATAACATCTTAGCATAATAGGCATGTCATGCTAGCATCTTATCATTAGAACATCATAACTTTATCCTAACAACATAGGACTTCATCATACATAGTATCATATAACATTTCATCATAGTTTTCGTTATCATAGCATTTCATCATACGCTCATCATTATATCACATCATGATGATTTTGTCATCATAGCATATTTACATGCATTCATCATTCTAGCATCTTTTCATGCATAACTCATCATAACCTATCATTAGGCATTTGTTATCATAGCACATTCACATGCAACATCAAGCATCTTAAAACATTATCACATCATGTATGTCAGCCCAAAACATAATTACACAACATATTAAAGTAGGGCATCTAGAACTCACCTGATAGTAGTGGCTCTCAGCTTCCTGGACTGGTTCGCCTCGGCTAGGACTCAAGAAAGTATATCGTTACATCATCTCATTACATTTCATTCCTAGACTTAGAATTTATTCTAAGTCCTCATAGCTCATTCAACTAGAGTACACAAACTAAGGGTACAAGAACGAAGGGTTCACGAACTAAGAAGTTCAAATACTCCCTTTTTGTGTACTTTTTGGATACTCATCTTTTCTGCATAAAACATCAGACTTGAGGACCTAGTTCTAGGTGGCATTAGGTCTTACCAACGCATTGAAACAAAAAAGGAACGAACTATCGGCATAAAGGTATTGTCACACCCCGATGATGGCGGAATACATTGGGGCGCGATTGTGAATGCTCAAAAGCTCATACTGCTATGTTAAAGTTTTAGTATTTAAACATCCATATTAAATGATTCAAACAATTCCTTCAATAACATCCAAACAATACAAGATTCGAAATCAAATTACAAGTGAAATAACCAAACATTATTTTAATTTAACAAGGTTCTCTAAATCTAATCTATGTCTTCATCATAAGTCT